>BSBK01007727.1:662500-715000 GCA_027943335.1 Chamaecyparis obtusa
AAATCAAACCTGCAGATCTGGAAAGAGCTCAAAATTAGATTTCTGACGATATCTCATTTTCTAGATTTCAACATCGTCTGCTCAAGGTATGGCAAAAAACTACAAGCAGCGCCAGATGGAAGTCAGAAAAGAAGCTATGTCTTTGAACCCCTAGTGCGAAAAATGGAAGAAAAAAATCTAAAATCCAAAATGCCAGAAAGATCCATCTCTAAACAAGCTTTCCAACAGTATCTTATTTGCCAAAAAATGATACCGTATGCTTAAGTTATGAGCAAAAAACCATAGCTAGCTCTAGGGGCCCAAAATAGTGTCTAAAATGGTGTTGATGCAGTGCTGATGTTAGAAGAATATGAGCCTAAATTTGATGGCCATCTACCCATCATATCAAAAAATAAATAGGCCCCTAGGGCCAAAAAAATTTGGCCCCTGTCGCCACATGACTAGGGGCAGATTTCTTGAGGGCTGTGACTTCTAGGGATTGGTCCCCCATAGGACCTCTGGCTATTGAAGGGGCTGAAACTACCACTGAATGGCTGGTAACCATGCAGTGACTATGATAGTTATCACAGCCCATACGGTGGGGAAGCTAATGGTGACCGCGGGCCACCAGTAGTGCCACCGCTGGTGGCTGCTCGGTGGTAACCGGGTGGCTTGTGGGTGGTGCCTAGGTGGAGTCTGGCTGGCCACTTGGTAGTCTAGCCAATTTTTTTTAATTTTATTTTTTAATATTTTGAAATCGCTAGTGTCAGTCTCGATCTGCATGCCTAGACCATATGGCCTAGCACACAAATTTTTTTTGTGTCAAAGACCAACTTGTCCAAAATTGATAAGTTTTATATGGATTTTGGGTTTCTCCGATGCTCTGGATGTAATCATGAGGTCCATTTAGGCAAAAAATCACTCCAAAAAATAGTGACTGCCTGGGATTCATGCTAGGGGCCAGTTGCAATTTTTTTTTGCACAGATTCCAACTTTGTCCAAATTGGACAAATTTGATATAGATCTTGGGGATCTTGGATGCTGTGAACATAATCATGAGGTCCGTTTGAAGCAAGATGACTAGAAAAATAGGTCCCCTAGATCTGATAGGAAACCCTCTGAAAATGCAGATCTAATGAACATGATTGAATCTCTCAGGAAGAGGATAGGGGCAAGCAAATCTGAAGCTCTGATACCATATTGGAGTTGATGAGTAAATAAGCCACAACTCCCAAGAACACCTGCATGCAAACACCTATCATAAAAAGAGAGAGAAGAAGCAAGAAACTATGGAGGCCTGAACGCATTGATCCATGAGAGAGGAGAAATCATTCTTGATGTGCAAAAACAAAAGTTGCAATTCAATAGTGAATTATCTATTACACAATCTGTTATCAAAACAAGAGGAGATCAATCCTTATAAAAGGAGATCTAAAAACCTAAAAAGGTAAAACCTAGGTTGCACAATAATAATTAATAAAATAATTAATTATTATATGCCTAAAGTTTAGCTTAAGCATAAAGAGATAATAAGTGACTTAGTAATTAAATCAATATGATTTAATTAATAAGAAAACACTTTATTACTCAAATAATAATCACCATGTATCTTATTAAAAAAAATATAATAATAAAAATGGTATATTATAAATTATATACATGCTTATATCTTTATGAAGTATAAAAGATTAATAAAAAAGGATGAAAAATCATGTTGATTGAAAGAAAGAGCATCCGAGACAATTTCATTACCTTCAAAATTGCAACTGTTGGTAAGACCTCCAAAGCATTCCTTAAATAGTTTGAATTCACCCGAATGAATTATGTGATTAATTTTGTAACTATGGGCGTGTATGCATGTACTTGCAGTGGTTTCTAGCAGTAGACTAATTGCAAAAGAAATGACATTCAAGAACACAAAAGGGTGAGAGAAGCACCAGGTCTTGGCACATTGAGTGGCCTTTATCAATTGGTTGTGTACCAATTGGTTTTGGAAAAAAGGCTATGAAGACACTTTGCATTTCTACTCCTAATTCTACCAAAAAGTTTTTGATTAAAGGTAAACTAGTTTTGCAGGGACCAGGAACCCAAGTAAAATATATATCAAAAAAGATAAGAAGATACATTCATCAACTAACATCAAAATAGACACTAAATAGATGCTAACCAAAAGACCAAAAAAAGGGGAACAACACCCAAAATAGCTACAAAGTCTTAACTAGTTATTCATTCTTACTAATCAAATCCTCATTAACACTCTTAACCTTATTGACAATGCTATCAACTGGAGCAACACCCTTGTCCTTGCTTCTAAGTAGCAATAATTGCTTCCCTGGTAGACATTGAATCCTTGTGATGAGCCATTTTAATTGACCTCATGCCAACTAGAGGTGAAGAAGGAGATCCTTTAGTTAGGGCTTGAAGATCCTCTTCTTGTTCATCTATTCTACCATAAAGTTTTTTATTGCAGATAAAAATAGGTTTTATGGGGACCCAGAACCCCTTAAAAGTCTTACAAAAAAAGTATTAAGCATTAAGTCCACTAAAGTGAAATAGGACTAGAGACCAGCTTGCAAGACTGAGAACCAACACAAAAAGAAAAAAAATAGAAACTGGAAACAACACCCAGCAGCAAATAACCCTTATGACTAAAAAAGCACAGGAACAAGGGAACAGGAGGACCTAGGAAAACTCCAGATGAGTTCCCTCCACCTCTTTCTTTGCCTCTGATACCTTCTTGATCGCTGTGTTGAAATCTGAAAGCTCCAGGATCCTGTCATGGATCTTCTTCCTTTTTGCAAATCGATTGCATTTTATAGGACCAACATCATCCACATCTACTTTATCATCTTTGAGCTTCATGGTAGGAGACCCAGCATCCAGCTTCACCTTGATAGTCATGAAGCACTCCATTGTTGACCCCATGAAAAGTTCATTATCCAGCATGTGCTTCTTTAAAGTGTTCTCTAGGTTTTCCATTTTGTCCCACATTTCCTTCATGTTTTTCTCACCCTTGTTGACCTTATGGATATCTATCCCCTTTGACCTAGTAGACAGATTCCTCTGAAGAAGATCAACCTTGGCAGAGAGGGAACAAAATTTTAGGTTGAGGCTTTTAATTTGTTGGAAGACCCATTTCATCAGGCGGAATGAATACATTGACATCACCTTCTTCGTTTGAAGGACACTGAAAGGGGGGTTGATCTTATCATCCATATCCTCTTTTGGGAGTTGTACATTCTACTCCTACATGTCGACAGTTTTTACAAAGGGAATGTTCCTAGATCTAGAAGGTTAATTATCCTTCTCATCAGACTCCAAAATAGGGGTATCATTGTCCTCCTTCCTCTCCGACTACACTTCCATAACCATTTCCAACTTTAGGGAGATAGGAACATCATGTTCCTTAGAGCTATCACAATTAACTAGACTGGGGACCATCTGACCTCCCACATCCTCATCTTTGTCCACATCCTCATCTTTTTCCATAGCAACAAGGTCATTCACAATATCCTTGGCAGCATCAACAACCTCATCCTTATCCTCATTGTCACCTAAAATGTTGACCAAAGCTGACAAAGACTCTTTGATTTCCTCATTAGATGAATTAAAAGTGGCAACATAACCCTCAACACTCTCACCATCAGAATCAGTTTCCATGCCACCCTTCTTATCCAATTTTAATTTTTTGCAAGCTGACATCTCCTCTTTTCTCTCACCCTCCCTAAAACATTTCCCCAAAGCCTTGGTAGAACCAGAGACCCTAGGTGAGGAGATAATAGGGATACTAATGGAAATTTTCTTAATATGATCCTCAATTAAAAGAATAAGTCCCTCATGTATAATGGGCTTGTTCCCTTTCTTCCTATGATCAATAATGCTATGACGAAGGGACTGCAGTAGAAAGAATGGGAGAAAAATCCTAACCTTGTGTCTGAAATGACAAAGAAACATGCAATGATAGGAGTGAGCACACTTATACCTACCATCCAGAGTCATATAATCTATGATAGAAGTCACGACCTTCACCCAGATCTACTTGAAAGTGTCCACATCATAACAGCTACTAGAGTCCTTCACCAAGCACTCGGCCTCCACCTTTTCTTTAGGGAAACACTAGATAGCTTGTTGGGAGATCTTCAAGATGTCTCTATAGAACTTCATGCCCTTAATGTTCAACCCAGACACCTTCACAATAAGATCCTCAATGATTTTCATAGTCATTCCACCTATGGTCACAGTGTCATCCTTCTAGGACTCAACAAAAGCCATCGTGACTTCATCTTTGAACCCATGAAGGTGTTAGAAAGTAAAGTCCACCAAGATAACTGAGACAAGGGGGGGGTGAATCAGTTATCAAATAAATACAACTTTTATCAACCTTAATATATTTAAACCATGTAAGAAATGTAATCAACAACCATAGAAAGATATACATGCACAATAACACAATGACACAAGAAATGTTGACTAGGGAACCTCTTGATCAAAGAGTAAACCCCGGTGGGAATGATACCAAAAAAAATGCACTAATATGAAAGTTCCTTGTGAGAGGATGGACTCTGTTAGGAGTCTTATGAAATACATTTAGTACATATGAGTCCCTGTTAGGAGACTTTGAGTCCCTTTTAAATGATTCTAACTCTGTTAGGAGTTATGGAAGACAGAAGGACCCACTACCTAAACAGCTTTAGGGTAAGATCACTGAACTCACTATCCAATTGATCTTTGTATTACTTGTAAGGAAACTTAGGTGCAAAAATAGCTTCCTACACTAATCTCAAAAGGAAAGCATTGTGCAAATTCTTTTAAATCCATACAATTTCAGATTCATTAACTACTTTAACAATGATATTGTAGCCATATACCATACATACAGAAAATAGAGAATGATGCAATGATTTACCCTGGGGAAACCTTTCAGTAAAAACCCCAACACTCCAAAACCTACACAGTGTATTAATCAAAACTATTACCGTTTACAATACACTTGCAATGCAAGTTCTTTCAGAAGATTTTCCAACTCTTGAAGACAAATCGCGGTAGCATAAAATGTTCCAACAATACACTTACTTCACCTCTCTTCACAACCCTAAAAAATGCTTATATCATGCGCTTCCTTTTTTAGGGCAACTTCCAAAGATAGTCATATTAGGGTTTTACCATTCTCTGAGAAAATAGGAACCCAAAAAAAAATTTTAGGGTGATTCCCCGAACCCCACGATTAGGGAAGAGTGTACATTACTCAATTTTATCAGTTTCCATGTCTTCACCCATTATTGAATCTTCTAGACATAGCTCTTACATGTCATAGGAATCCATCATAACCGTTTCAGCCATGATCTCCTTACACACAATTCAAGATGCCAAAACATCAAGTGGAGTGACACATCAACATGCCAACTAGACATGTACACTCACACTTAATTACATTATTTGCAAGAAATACATTTTATAAAACAAATAATAAGAATAGAAATTATCCAAGGTTGAGACACCTTATTCCTAACATTACTCAACAGAATAATACCAAAACATTTCTGATCTCAACAATATAATACTCCTTCTCTGACTATGCCAAACTGCACCAACTTCTTCCTCAGATCTCAATATCAAATCTCTATACTTCAGATATCCTCTTTCAACAAATTTTATTTCATAATTTCTTCATTCACTTTCTTAAATTATAACAAGGAAAACATTCCTTCCTTTATACCACACTTAAGTAATTACAAATGAGTCGGCATACAAATTACAAAATAAAAGTTTCCACACATTACATAAAAATTACACAAAATTATCGGCTTCCAATTAAGATAATTCTTCACTCATGTGACCTTAGATCTTGTGCTCACATCCACATCACTAACATTATGTCTTCAACTACCTCATAACTATGCATGATCAGATTCCAACCCGATTAGGAGATATCATCCGATTTCCAAAAACTGCTACTCAGGAACACTGCTTGAATACTGCTTCCATTGATTTCTTCATAACTATCATGAATAAATAAATTTTCATCTACTCTCTTAACCATGATCTCATAGAACATCATAGAGTAATTCCTCAACTTTTTATAGCTTCATCTTCAATATCCCAAGTGCGCTAACTCAAACATTGTCTACTTCTCTGCTAATGTCTAGTAGATTACTGTGTTGACATCAATGACAATCAAAGTCATGAATGCAACAACTGTTATAGAATGGATGTGAATAATCCCCCATAGGATATATTCAACATTCATTCCTAACACTCCCCCATTGGCATTGATGGAAACATAGATGAAAAAACATCCAAGCTCCATGAATCCAACACTGCAACACTGCTGCTCTGAAAATGCTTTCAAATCCTCTTCATCAATCAAATCTTGCTTTGTTTTCCTATTCAGTTCTCTCCAATAGATGGTTTTTCATGTATACTTCTCCCCCATTGACATCAATGACAGATGTTTCATCATTATGTCAACAACAACTTCAATGTCAAAACACATTGTTCAGAAAATACATTCACTAGAGTCCTCATGACTCAGCTCAGATACACATACTCCCCCATAGAGGAAGTACCACCATCTATTCTAGAAGAAAGATAAGGCTCATATAACACTGGATGGATGCAAAAATCTGCATCACTTCTCAAAAGTAGGCTGGGGCATAACCCCAAGCATACCTCTCAGATACTCAAATGTATCCTTAGGCAAAGGTTTTGTAAATATATCTGCAATCTACTCTTTTGTACTTATATACTCAAGTTTGACTTCTTTCTTTGCCACTTTCTCTCTCACTACATGATACTTTATCTCTATATGCTTTGTTGTAGAATGTAACACGGGATTCTAGACATACTAACTATGTTGATGTTATCACAATGTATAACAACAGGCTCAACAAATTTTATTCCAATATCCTTCAGCATTTGCTTCATCCAAATTATCTGATTACAATTGTTTGCTACTACCACATACTCTACTTCTGTTGTGCTCTGTGAAATACAATTCTACTTCTTTCTTAGCCAAGAAACCAATCTTCCTCCAAGGAAAAATGCTCCACCACTGGTGCTCTTTTTGTCATCAACACTGCCTCCCCAATTAGCATCTGTATATGCACATAGGTTAAAATTATCATATTTTTCATACCGCAATCCATACTCAATTGTGCCTCTTAAGTATCTTAGTATCCTCTTTACTACTGCATAATGTGATTCTTTGGGTTCAGCTTGAAATCTTGCTACAATTCCAACTACATGTGATATATCAGGTCTTGTATGAGTCAAATATTGTAATTCTCCAATCATAGATCTATACTTCTTTTGTTCAATTGTAGGAGTCTCATCTATGCTAGATAACTTGTGTCTAGTTACCATAGGTGTTCCAACTAGTTTACAGTTCTCCATTCCAAATATCTTCAATAAATCATTCAAGTACTTTGTCTGACTCACAAAGATACCATCACTATTCTATGTTATCTACAATCCTAAAAAGTATTTCATTTCACCAATCATACTCATTTCAAATTCATTCTTCATTTCATCTACAAATTTATCATTGGCTTCATCTTCTCTTGCAAAGATAATATCATCAACAAAAATAACAACAACCAAAAAACCATTTTCAATTTCCTTTGTGTACAAGTTGCTATCAACTGTACCTTTTGTAAATCCTAATTTTAACAAATACTTATCCAATCTCACATACCAAGTTCTAGGTGCTTGCTTTAGTTCGTATAGAGCTTTCTTCAGTTTACATACCATATCTCCTTCTTGAGTTAAAGGAAAACCTTCAGGTTTCTCAATGCAAACTTCTTCTAATTCTCCATTCACAAATGTTGACTTCACATCCATCTGGTACACTTTGAATTTCTTGTAAGCTGCATAGGCCAAAAAAATTCTTACTACTTCAATTCTTGCTACTGGTGCAAAAGTTTCTTCATAGTCAATTCCTTCTTGCTGTGAGTATCCTTTACATACCAATATTGCTTTGTTCCTTACTAATTCTCCTTGTTCATTCATCTTGTTTTTGAATACCCATTTTGTTCCTATAACATTCTCATCTTTAGGTCTAGGGACCAATTCCCATGTCTTGTTCTTTTCAATCTGATTTAGTTCTTCTTTCATGGATTTAATCCAATGTTCATCTTCACAAGCTTCACTAGTAGATTTAGGTTTAATTTGAGAAAACAAACACAACTATTCTTGTACCTTATTTCATGTCAGAACTCCTCTATCTATGCTTCCAATAATCTTCTCAGCAGGATGATTCCTTGATAGATTCCTATTAGGTGTCACTATCTCAGTACTTGTTTTTGTTGTAGATTCTTCAATGGTTTCTTCACTATGGCTCTTATTCAAAAAATCATTGTTAGTTTCATAGAATAATTCATTAGTCTCTAGATTAGGTCTAGGCTGAGTTCCTTCATCTAATTCATAATCAAGCATTCTTTCTTGAATTTTGAAATTTTCATCAACTTTAACATTAGCACTCTCAACAATAGTCTTAGTTCTCTTATTGTAACATCTATAAGCTTTTCTCTTCAATGAATATCCAAGATATATACCTTCATCACTTCTAGGATCAAACTTTCCAATGTCATCATCTCTCTTAACATAATATTTGCTTCCAAAAATTCTAAAATACTTAACTGATGGTGCATGTCCAAACCATAGTTCATAGGGTGTCTTGTCTGTGTCTTCTCTGATTTGTACTCGGTTCATTGTATACACTGCTATGTTCACTGCTTCTCTCCAGAATATCTTCCCCAAGTCATTCTCAAATAACATAGCTCTTGCTACTTCAGTCACTAACTTGTTTCTTCTTTCTACAATACCATTTTGTTTAGGTGTCCTAGGGGCTGAAAACTGTCTCTTAATACCATTCACTTCACAAAAAATGTTAAATTCTTTTGAAGTAAATTCTCCACCTCTATCTGATCTCAAACATTTAATCATCATTCTAGATTCATTCTCAACTTTGTTCTTAATGATCTTAAACTTATCAAATGCTTCAGATTTTTCTTTAAGAAATGCAATCCACATCATTCTTGTAAAATCATCAAAAAGAATCATAAAATACCTTTCTCCATAGAATCCTCTAGTCCTTGCAGGATCTCTCAAATCTATATGAACAATCTCCAACTTCTCTATTGTTGTAAACTTCTTGCTGGGAAATGAGCTTCTCTTCTGTTTAGCCATCACACATTCTTTGCAAATCATGTTAGTAGGCTTCATAATCTTAGGCAAATCTCTTACTGCAAGTGTAGTACTCACTTTCACAATGTTATCAAAGTTTATATGACAAAATATTTTGTGCCATAACCAAATGTCATCAATCTTAGTAATCAAACATGTCATCTTAGTAGGATTCAACTGAAATACATTACCTCTGGTTCTAGATCCAGTACCAATCAAATTACCATCCTTGTCTTTGATTACACAAGTTTTCTCAGTAAACCAAACTCGATATCCCTTATCAACTAGCTGTCCAACACTCAAAAGATTATGTTTCAAACCATCCAAAAAGTAAACATCATCAATATTAGTCTTTCCATCAAGAGTAATAGATCCTATACCTTTAATCAAACAAGGTGCATTGTTTCCAACTCTAACAAATCCTCCATCATAATTGTTAAACTTTATGAACTTTTTCATTTCTCCAGTCATATGATGTGAACAACCACTATTTATAATCCAATCATATTTCTTTTCTACTTGAGAAACTAAAGCCTTTTCTTCCTTAATTTCAGTTTCAGGATTTTCTTCTTTAATTGGTACAAATCCTATATCATCATTATTCTCAGTATCACTTTCACTCAAAGATTTCTCCAAACTAGCTTAAAGTTCTTCATCATTTGCATAGTAATATTCTTTAGATCTCCTAGGATTAAATTTATTCCTATACTTCTTAACTCTCTTAGGACATTTAGATGCAAAATGACCAAATTCTTGACAAGTCCAACATTTAAAAAATTTCTTACCATCTAGTTCTCTTTTCACAAGCGAGGCAATACCTTCTTCAATCTTCTTGTCTTCTTCATTTCTAGATCTCCTGCTGCTAGCATAATCTTTGCTCACATTGATGCTTCTTAACAAAGTAGGGCGAACACTAAGAGCACTGAAAGTTGTCTCCATTCTAGGTAAGTCTCTTGATAGCCTCAGGTTCATCTCTACTACTTCCAATCTTCCAAGAAGAGTCTCTCTGATAAAGTTCATAGTACAAGGAATAACTTGTTCAATCATCTGTGTTGTCTACTTAAATGCAAGATTCAATATCCTCAAAATTTTCCATATCACTTCATTCTCTATCTTGGTTCCTCCACAAGATTTTATACCTACAACAATCTCTGACATTCTACCAATATAGCTTCTAACGGATTCATCTTCCATCATTCTTATATCTTCAAATGTACATATCCAATTATGTAATCTGACTTTCTTTGCATGTTCATCACCTTCAAAAGTAGACTGTAAAGCTAACCAAATTTCATGAGATGTTTTTAGATATTTTACCTAACTGTACTCATTTTTCGAAAGGGCTGACAAGAGTTCTTCTCTAGCAAGTATGTTACACAAATAGATCTCTCTCTTCATTTGTACAATCTTCAATCTTATCCTCATCAATGATAGTCTTTTGATTCTTTGTAATTAACCAATAACTTGGTCCTTAAAAAAGTAGGTGTGACTTCATCTTTTCTTTCCAGCTATCAAAATTTACTCCATCAAACTTAGGGCTTTCTTTCCTAAAATGATTCGCCATGGATCTCCTTAAGCTGTTAAACTTTTCCTTCAAGGACCTATTGCTCTGATACCAATTGTTAGAAAGTAAAGTCCACCAAGATAACTAAGAGGGGGGGTGAATCAGTTATCAGATAAATACAACTTTTATCAATCTTAATAGATTTTAACCATGTAAGCAATGTAATCAACAACCATAGAAATATATACATGCATAATAACACAATGACACAAGATATGTTGACTAGGGAACCTCTTGATCAAAGAGTAAACCCTAGTGGGAATGATGCCCACAAAAGATGCACTAATATGAAATTTACTTGTGAGAGGATGGACTATGTTAGGAGTTTTATGAAATACATTTAGTACATATGAGTCCCTATTAGGAGACTTTGAATCCCTGTTAAAAGATTCTAACTCTGTTAGGAGTTATGGAAGACAGAAGGACCCACTGCCCAAACAGCTTTAGGGTAAGATCACTGAACTCACTATCCAAATGATCTTTGTATTACTCAATATAATAATACCAAAATATTGATGATCTCAACAATATAATACTCCTTCTCTAATTGTGCCAAACCGCACCAACTGCTTCTTCAGATCTCAATATTAGATCGCTATACTTCGCATATCCTCTTTCAACAAATTCGCTTTCACAATTTCTTCATTCACTTTCTTAAATTACAAGGAAAAAATTCCTTCCTTTATACCACACTCAAGTAATTACAAATGAGTCGGCATACAAATTACAAAATAAAAGTTTCCACATGTTACATATAAATTACACAAAACTATTAGCTTCCAATTAAGATAATTCTTCACTCGTGTGACCTCGGATCTTGCACTCATGTCCACATCACTAAAATTATGTCTTCAACTACCTCATAACTATGCATGATCAAATTCCATCCCAATTAAGAGATATCATCCTATTTCCACAAACTGCTACTCAGGAACACTGCCTGAATACTACTTCCACTGATTTCCTCATAACTGTCATGAATAAATAAATTTATGTATGTGCTCTTAACCATGATCTCATAGAACAGCATAGAGTAAGTACTCAACTTTTCATAGCTTCATCTTTAATATCCCAAGTGCACTAACTCAAACACTGTCTGCTTCTCTTCTAATCTCCAGTAGATCACTGTGTTGACATCAATGACAATCACTGTCATGAATGCAACAACAACTATTAAAGAATGACTATGAATACTCCTCAATAGGATATATTTAGCATTCATTCCTAACATAAGGCATTCCATATATGTGGTGAGGCCACCCTTCCTAAGCTTATCCCAAACCTCAGTCATATTCTTCCACTTAATACAGTCTTTTGGCTCCCTGCGATTAAGCCCACCATCCATAATACCCTCAGAGAAGAGACTCTCAATAGAAATAGAAGAAACAAAGAAGAAATAGAAAATAATGGCAGCCCTCAAATTGAACCCCGTGCTAATATATGAATTTCTACGCTCAGTTATCTCGAGAAATTCAAGACTTTCTGTAACCCTTATAACTACATTAATAAACTTGTGTCTTTTCATCATAGATTTCTAAGATATTCCAAATCTACTCTTTTGTTGTGAGTCTTGTCAAATGACAACTTGGCCTTCAAATCAATGGTTAGATCCTTGCCTCCTTGCCAAGTCATGATTTCCTTAGCCCTGACAGCAATGTTTGCCAACGCATCCGCAGTACTATTAGCCTCCCAGAAGTTGTGGGAAATAATAACCTGCGTAAAGGAGTTAATGATAATCTGAGCCTCCTCAATAATTTCCTTAATAGACCATGATGGCTTGATCACACCTTTAATACAGGGTGGTCCCACAATAGTGAGTCCCACTTTTTGGCCAACTTTGACACAGAGATCAAATTCTGAGAAAAAACTTCACTTTCGAACACCTGTTGCCATAAAACTATTAGGAATTTGAAGATGATGTAAACTAGAGTCTTTTAGAATTTTCTTTCTAGTTTCTAAATATTTTTTTTTTTTAAATCATTTAAATTCATTTTTCCTTCTCCTTCGAAAAGTGGTTTGTGTGAAAAAACTATGTTTTTAAGGAGTTACTGTCACTTGGATCAGCATAACATTTTTTTAAAATATGATAACGATGTAATTCTTTTGAGATTATATTTGTAACTTCAATATCTAAAGGATACAATTGGTTTTATTCAATTTGGGTCAATATTTCATAGTTTATTAAATTCTAAAGTGACAATAACTGTAATTTAGACATAAGGTCACTTGGATCGCTCTAACTTGATCTGTGTATATCGAAATTCATTGTTTCTTTTTTTCATAGAAAGGTAACACAAATACGCTTTTCCTACATTTTTTTATAATTTACTATTTTTCCTGAAGTCTTGAAGAATGACCAAACAACCTAAGTTTAGTTAAAGTAATATTTAAAAGTGATAATGAACTCAATATGTATTAAAATTATATTCATTAGAAAGCTTGTTCCGAATAGCATCATTTGACATCACATGTTTGAAAAAACTATGCCATTTGGTCCTTGTTCTAGGCTTCGAAATACTATTTTTTTGAAGTTATCTTATTTTCTGAATCCAAATTTTTATTTTTGGGGTCTTCACGTGAAGACCCCCTTCGCACAAAGACCCTTAAGGGGCTTCGTGCAGAGACCCTTCACACAAAGACCCTTGAATGAAAATTCCGACAAACAACACCCCGTCGGATTTTTTTTCTTGGTACTTTGTGCAAAGTATATACTTTGAGTGAAGTCGGCAAGTGATTTGATTTTTAAAAAAAAAATTAGAATGGTATAAAACTAAAACATTTTGTTTCTATTTTATAGCGAATTGCAATCAATAAATTCACATTTTCTATTATTGAAGGCATTTTTTGGAGGAGGATTGTTATTTCTATTTTTTCAAAGACATAATTTTGGAGAGGAGAAATATGAGATTAAAATATTTTTTGAAGAAGAGAATTTTTATAGACGATCTTATGGAAGACATTTTTTGGAGCTCGAGGAAATGGGGAACAAAAAGGGAAGACAAAGTAAATCTTCTAGAAAAAGGTCACCCGGTACCAAACAAAGAAATCATGAAGCTGCATTGACATATTATCATAAAACTAAAGAAGCTGAAAGACAAGCTGAAGTAGGAGGGTCAAGTCAAGTCAAACAATTACACATTGAAGAAGGGTCAGGATCACTCCCTACGGAAGCTCAAACAATTGATGTTGGATAAGGGTCAAGATCACGTGCTCCTACTAGTATGGATGAACTTTTAAATTTAGCTCAAATTGTAAAGAGAAATATTAATTATAGAAACTTAGATCATTTACTTACAATGGATGTGGAGAATGTGAGATCACTTGGTAATGTTCAACCCTTAAGTCTTGCTAAGAAGAGATCAATGAATATGATAGAAAGAGAAATATTGGGTAAATTTGATAATTTTGAAACACTTGAACAAGCTCAATTTCTTTTAGTTGTACTTATAAATAAAAATTTGGAAGGAGCATTAAAATTATTGGGTATAGACACATCATCAAAGAAGAGAAAATTTGTTGACATGCAAACTAATATGATTGAAAATCTTAGGAAAGGTTTGAACCAGCTAGGGAAGCGATCTCGAACTAAAGATAAGACCATTACAACAAAAGTTATGTTGACATCCATTGTAGGTAACACTAAGGGATGAAAAAGACAGATATCTTCAGTTTCATCTTAGTTTGGTTTTAATAGGAAAATTATATCACAATATGTTAATAGGAGAATACTTTTGGATGATAGCACCTTGGAAGGCAATTGGGAAATTATATGTAGAGCTCCTCGTTCTCATAGGATTGATGAAGGAATAAAAAATTTGGTCACATCATTTTGGAATGATAATACACATCCTTCATCAAACACTAGAGATGTTATTAGACATAGAATTTCAACTAATCAATATGAATATCATACGAAACATTGGTTGGACACAACACAACATGAAATGTATGTGTCATTTTGTAGTTCTAATCCTAATATAAAGATTGGGCAAACATTGTTTGAAAGATTGAAGCCATATTATATTAGGACAAACAAAGTGTTTGAAACATGTTGTCATTATCATATTGAATTTGATCTCCACTGTCAGATTTTTCAAAAGTTTGTAGAAGACACTTATGGTTTTGAAAATGCTCCTCCTACTAGACGAAGTGAGTTCATCTCATCCATTTTATGTGACAAAAGAGATGATGTAGCTGGACAAATAAATTGCATAAAAGGAATATGTCAAACATGTGTTGATTTGTCTCTTTTTCCTTTGAAAAATGAAAATATTGATGTAACAAAGATGGTAAATTGCAAGAGTTACAAATATGTAAAGAATGAAACAAAATTTGGGAAAGAATCCAAAAGGTTAGAATATGTTGAAGAGGAGATAAATGTTGGAGTATTTATGGAAAAAAATTTAAAATTGATTCAACCCTACATTCATCATGCATTTTTTGCAAAGTGGCAAGCACAACAATTCCAAACACTAAGAGACAATTTCCCACTTGGAACTTGTAATACCTCTCCTATGGTGATACTTAGACTTTTCTGATTTGGACATTTTATTATTATTATGGTCAAGACTATACATTTACATTTATGTTTTGTGGATGATGACATGATGAATATGCTCATTTATGGTTAGTAATTACATGTTTATGAGATTAGAAAATTATCTATTTTTATATGGATCTAACCCAATTATTTGAATCTAGCCACTACCATGATGTTTTATGTTTCATGGATGTGTCTGATGTGTTTTTCATGACTCCAGGATGAAGTCGTAGTTACTCACTTAGTTGAGGTCCACACGATATATCGATCCTGGTCATCTGCTTGCATATATCTGATTTGTATCTCCATATGTATATATATGTATCTCTTCTTGGTGATGCAAGATTGCAGGTACCGGGTGTCGTCTCCACCTGGCTTCACAGGTCTGAGCAATCCCTCAAAATCCTCGATCGTTGTTGTTGTTACGGAGGTATCACCAGGTCCATAGGAAGAAACTTCACCTTTGATCCTTTTATCCTTAGGTGGGAAGTGTCGAGTCAGTCCCTTGTGTGAATGTCTTATGTGGTTTTGCAGTTGATGGAATTGTGGATCTTGTAGCTAGTTCTTGCCTTTGTGATATGTTCAATTCTGTTAGTAGATCATGGATGTAGATTATTGTTCATTTGAGGGTATGATTTAGTAGCGTATCTCATTAGGAGTGATTTTGAGTGCAATTAAATCATGTGGTTTTAATACCCATGATAAGGATTAATTTTATGGTATTTTAATGTCTAAGGAAATATTAATAATAAAAGGTTTTAAACAATAGTGGTAAAATTCTAACCTATGTTAGTGGCTACTTAATATATACATATATATTTTAGAATGGGGATTAAGGTATGAATAAACAATATAGTTTATAATAATGTTATTCTAATGTTTAACATTAATAATAATGTACCTTATTTATACTAGCTCTATAAAGGGATTAGGTACCCTTTGAATCCATTGGAATAGGTTTCAGGTTCCTAGGAGTTAAGTTGTAACTTTTAAATTTTAGATTTTTAATTAAATCAGACTTAGTCAATTTTCAGGATTAGCCAAGTGTTAGGTTTAGAAAGAAATTTTGTATAAACCTGAAGATTGTTCATTCCTTGTTTAGTGGAGATTATTTTCAGTTCATTTAGATGCCTTTATTGAGATAGAATGTTTGTAAGGAGCAGTTTAGGGTTTAGAGTCTTCTAAGAGGATCAAGACATTCTAAACATTCTTAACGTACTTAATTTCTCTAAACATACATAACTATCCTATTATTTCCAATTCTTTGTAGCAGTTTTCAAATGTGTTTACAATGTGCTTCTACTATGTGTATGATGTATTTGTGATGTATGGGTTGAGGGTAGAAAACCTAACGACACCTAGTGAGTGGCTCTCAGTGCGGGGCCGGGGCCCTAAAGTGGCTAGAACCAGGATAACCGACTGAAGAGTTATTTAACAAGTGAAAATTTAATTAAACTGATGGGAATGGGTTAAAACATTAAAAAGATTAAATGTGCCTCGCCCATGCCATTAGTGCTAGTAAAGGCTATGGATGGGAGTGGGAGAAGGTACCTATGCGTAGGTATGATTGAATGGCACTTGTCTGTACGAAAGGCATTTGATCCCGCATGTGCCTACTTGGGGGCCGGGGCCCGAAGTGGCTAGTACCAGGACAACCCAAGGAGTGAGGGCTATGTGATGACACTCACTTAGGTTGTTGCTTAGAGTTTCTACCCAAGCCTTAGAACCTTTTGGGAAAGATCTATACTTTGACTCTCTTTTCATTTGCTATTTTGGGAAAGATTACCCAACCCTAGGTTTGGCCTAGCTATTCCTTCTTTGTGGACCTTGGTGTTTATCTCCTAGCATGGGGGAGTGGGCCTTATAGGTATCCACGTGGTTGGGTGGTAAACATTTTTATCGAGGTATCTTTTGCAGATACAGTGCTTGAAGATTCATGCTTGCTTATGTACCAGTTATGAAGAATGAAGGCCTGGTGATTATATTTCATGATGCAAAATTTTGTTACCTCTTATGAGGAGTTGAATGCAATGTAATCAATAATGTATTTCAAAATGATGTAATTGGAATGGGTAGACTTAGGAAGAAGGGAAAAGGGAAATGTGAACTTTATGTTTAAGATGTATGTTGGAAAGGAAAAGGATTTTTGTAACATTCCAAATTATGTAACATGCTTTCATTATTGTTGTTTAAGTAAAGCTATTGAAAAACCAAATGTAGTATATTTTTAATGTATCAAATGAGTTGGATAAATTTTATAAGTTACATTGTTCATAAAGGATACTTAGGAATATAGAAGATTTTTAAATGGAAAGTTGAAATGAAAATATTTTGTATTTCTTAAAGATATGATGTAGTTTGCTTTGAGAAATAAATCTTGTTGTTAGTTTACTTAATGGATTTGAATGAATCATGCATTTAAATGAAAAGGGAACCTAGGAGGAGGAATCTAAGTTTAAGTTTGGTTCACATAATTCTTTTTAAAGTTCAAATTTTTTTTTCATAAATTTTTACTTAGGTTTTCTTTTGTTCAGAGAATCTTTGTTCTCTTCCCTGGTTCCCTTGCGGGGCATGAAAGAACTATTGTATTAGTTGTTAATTTTGCAGAAAATTATTCTTTTGTTCATCAAAAGAGGATTCAGTCAGAATACTATTTTTCAGAGAAAATTACTATTATGGTACATGTGTGTTATTGACACACATAATTAGATTTGGATGGTATTCAGAGCACATTTGAAGCATGATTCATCAAGAAGGAATATCATTTTTATATAAGTGATGATAGAGAGCATGACATTCATTATCTAGAACACTGTTGTAAAGGATAAAATATGGATGGGGTCCTAGAACAATGGTTTACACATAAAAGAGACCCCAAAGCCAATATTTTACACTTAAATTTGAATTGTATTGATATGAAGAGTAAATATAGATGACTAATATTGAAATTAAGAAATAAAGGTACTTACCTTCGAAAAAGAACCTACTGAAAACCCTGTCAAACAATCTTAGAAACTATTGATTTTCACATTCTTGAATCGAAATTGCAAGATCTACAAAACATAGAAATCTTTTCCAATTTTGAGGGAGGTCGAGTTTGACCCTCATAAAAGGTCAAATACTACATTTTTTGTTTGAAGTCCGATTCGAATTCTGTTCACAGATCCCGAAAGTTTGCCGAAAAGGGTATCCAAATCTACTCTCAAATCCAAAGTTTCACACCTATACCTGCAAGAAAAATGGTTTTTTTATTTGTTTGGGGGGTTTGCCTTGGTCAAACCCCAGTTTGGAATCAACCTTAATATTGAAATTGAAATGGAGAATGCTAGCAAGTAGTAGAAAAGGATCTAACAATGAAGCTATGCAATTCAATAAATATGCAATTGTATTTGAAATGTAAACAAGTATATTGATATGAAAGCTTGAACACAACAATAAATGTAAATCAAACCTCCATGGTTGTATGCTTGGAATCCACCTTGAGAGAAGAATGAATGTTGAAGATGAACAAAGGATCTTGAAGGAAGATCACACCATTATGATGGCTAGATCTAGGGTTTGAATGATAAATCTTGAATGCTTGAACCAAATCCCTTCAATAGCTTAAATGCTTGAATCCTTGATCTTCAATGGAGAACTTGTATGGAGAAGAAGACTTGAATGCTTGAATGGATGCTTTCTTGATCACCTTGAGAGCTTGAGAGCTTGAAATTGCTTGAGTGTGGATGTGAAAATGAGAGAGGAAGGTCTCCTTTTATAGTGATCTAGGGCACACTCCTCTAGATGGGCCACCTTGGAGAATTAAATCTCAATTAGGTCCTCACCTTTAGAAAATATACCTAGATTAAATGCAATTAAAGGATTTACCATCCTGAAACCCGAAATGGCGAACCCAGAGGCGGGAAAATAAATTTCCCAAAAGCCCGAAGCCTGAAGATTCTAGAATTTGAAATTTTGGAGGAAGGGGTCAATGTCGAGGTTGACCCTGACCTAGTCAGGGTCGACCTAAGACCTTGACCTAGTCAGGGTCAACCTAAGACCTTGACCTAGTCAGGGTCAACCTAAGACATTGACCCTGATCCTAAGTTTGACTCAGAATTAAGTCAAGAGGTCCCAGGGATGTCTAGAAACCTAGAATTGATGCCAAAATAGGATAGAATGTCAGGAATAGACATAAAATACTATGAATACTGAGATGAAGCCTAGGAGGATCCATTTCTAAATCCTACCTAGAAAATAGAGCTATGGAAGAGTGAAATTTAGGAGAATCCTTAAGATCCTATCCCTAATTTCACCTAAAATGAAGCAGAAAAGAAGTGGAAAGCAGGGAGAAAGCCAAATCAAAGAAAAGATTAATTCAAGGAATCCAATATGACCCCAAACCACTTACTCAAAGGGATAAACACTCTTAACATGGAAGTGCTTCCATTTTAAGATGATACATTAAGCGCCCACTTTAGCAAGCTTATGGATTCGATGCAAACTCTTGGTAAAGGAGAAGAAAGAGGAGATCCAAGTGGATTCACAAAGAGATAAAAGAACACTTAGCTAAGGACATGATCCCCCAGACTAAAGATTCTAACTCAACATACACACACGAGGGTGCGAAACAATAAAACCAAAACAACAAGGGTTAGCACTAAATAACCCAAATCAATTAGCATAAGAAACCTCACTAAGAAATATTCCTCATGTTAATATCATATTTGAAAAGCTATCATAAAAGCATAAATGTTTACATAAGAAAGAAAAGAGCAACATTATAAATAACATAGCTTCATGATCCTATCCTACTAGCATGAAAGCAGAAAAGAAAGAAAGGAGAAAGTGATTACCTCGCCCAGTAAGATGCCCACCTTACCATGAATCACCCTGGAGGGAGAGCCCAACAGGTTCACCCATAAACTATGCTTGCAATTGTAATGCGTCTTCTGACAGCTTCTGGGATATTCATAGATCCACCTTCTTGTATCACTATGAATATGAAATGCGTGTCTCCTCAGGATTTAACAACTTATGTGTGTTACCATCAGAAGATTTAGCATATAGGTGTGTGTCTTTTCAAGATTTAGCAACTTATGTGTGTTACCTTCCAAGATTTAGCATATTTGAAACTAGAAATGTGTGTCCCTTCAGCATTTAGCAACTTATGCACATTACCTTCAGAGGATTTAGCATATTGAAAATTTTGAAAAATGCGTGTCTCCTCAAGATTTAGCAACTTATGTGCGTTACCTTCAAAAGATTTAGCATATGGATGCATGTCTTTTCAGGATTTAGCAACTTATGTGCATTAACTTCTAAGATTTAGCATGTAAAAATAAAAAACTATAGTACAAGGGAGGCCCTATATATGCCCCCCTCCTTAATATGGAAAAAACATACTATTTTGTCATGTTAAGGAAAGAAAAGAACAAGGATAAAGCCTTCTTCAACATCAAGACAATATCCATAGACAACACCCAGTCCAAGACAAGAAGGTCACTTCTCCTATGAGGCCATGGAAGGGATGAATGTAAAGAGATATCATGCAAGAAGTGAAAAGAAAGTAACCCTTATGAGGGATAGCACACTGTTCAGTTTCCAAGGTGAGAGATATATCAACCATGGAAACCTAATGTCAAACAATAAAGAGGTTGTTATCAAGGACATAGATCCTCAATGCAAACCATAATTTTTCATGTATGATTGAATGTCACATAATAGATAGATACTACTTAACCAAGGAAAGATGTGAATCTCGGAAAGACAAAAAAGAAGGAGATGGCATCCTTTCCCCCAAAGGTAGGACAAAGATTGAAGAGGATAGCTACTTTACAATGCAAGGAGATATCCTGTTTACAATAATGTACACCATATTCTTAGCAAGGGTTATTGACCCCTACATCCAAGAGTATAGATAATCATGAAAAGGATATGTCACTCATGGAAAAGGATCCTCAAAGAAAGAGATCTTATCAACCAAACCCCCACCAAAGAGGAGTGTTTTAGATAAAATGTCATCTTTCAAAAAGGAGGGAACAAAGATTCAATCATCAAGCCCCCTAAAAATAAGAGGATGAGGAAGCTTTGAAATGAGGGAAACAACTCTAACACCAAAGCAAGGGTGAGAGTTTATAAAGAACATAATTTGCAAAATAGAGAAGAAGTGACGACTTAGGACAACAACTTCTCATATAAAAAGGTTATCCATAGTCAAAACATCTGTCAATATGATGAAATAATATTGCCATATAAACAAATGCCACTAAGCTAAGGAAAGTAGTTCCCTAGACAAAGAAAGAGAACAAAGAACCTTGCCCCCCAAAGATGAAAGGCAAGGGATATCTTTGCAAAACACATGTCCTAGGAAAGATATCTTGAGTAATAGAAGAGAGAAATAGATGAAAAACTATCATAATACAAACCATCGATATAAATGAAAGAATAACCAATTAAGCTCAAAGTAGGAACATAATGGATTCTAAAAGATAGGAAGAAATATACCTCTTTCCCCCTAATCTAGAGGGGGAAAGAGAGTGAGGGGTAAAATTATGAATAAATTTCAAAAGAGAAGTGTCTTTTCTCTTATCTTTATGGATCGGATAATATGGAGAAGGTACTTTGAAAAATATTTGCACATCATGAACCATAGTTTGAACCTCAACATAAGCATGGGAACAACTAGGAATAGAAGATGAAGAATTAGGAATCAGATTAGGAAAGATAGGATTAGGATTAGGAAGTTTAGGAACTAGATTATGAAGATTAGAAATACTAGGAAAAGTGTAAGAAGTGATATGAATGGAAGACACAACCGGAGGAACACTTGGAACCACAGTTGGAAAAGGGTTTGAATAGAGATAAGTAATATTATGGTAAGAATGATGTGAGGTAGGATCTTGATTTTCCATAAGGTCAGTACTAAGGAGAAAAGCATTAAGGGAATTCCTATCTTTCTCCACTAATGCCTCATCACTAGAAGGAATCCTAAATGGAGGTGGAGAATCTATAATGTCATCTTCTTTCACATAAGGGGAGTGTTTTTTAGAGAATATGTCATCCTTTTGTATCAAAAGTTCTTGACAAGGAGGGGATAAATCAATGTCTTTATCATCCCAAAAAGTAGAATTATCCACAATGGCTTCATGAGGAAGAGAGTAATCAACATCCAAATCCAAAGGTTCATCCCAAATAGGAGGAATATCGACAATGGTTTCATAAGGAAAAGAGTAATCAACATCCAAATCCAAAGGTTCATCCCAAATAGGAGGATTATCCATAATGGTTTCATGAGGAAGGGAGTAATCAACATCCAAATCCAAAGGTTCATCCCAAATAGGAGGATTATCATCCCTATCTATAAAGAACATTGTAAGAGTGTCAAAACTCACTAAAGCTTCATCCCTAAAGGGGAAATAAGGTAAATTGTATTCTAAAGTAGGCTCATGGAAAAGACATATATTAGGAGAAGAATTAACATCAATCCCTAACTCATCTTTGTAAAGGTCAATTGAAGAGGTTGTGGAGGAGGGTGAAATAGGAATAGGATCAATGGAGATCTCATTCAAACAATTTTCATCCTCACTTCCATGTACCTCATTAAGGGATCTATCCTCTTGAACAACAAAAGCCTTATCAAAGTACTCAAAACAAGAATCATACATGTTGAATACCAAAAGCATGAAAATGTAAATGTTTTTGTATTTTTAAAGAGATTTTGCAATTTTTTTGAATTTTTGAAATGTAAATGCAAGAGCACAAAAGAAATATAATCTTAAGGCAAGAATACAAATGATCTAACACCAAAAAGAAAGAGTTGTCTATCGCGGGTTCACCAAAATGTAAAGTGAAGGTGAACACACAAGGGAATACAAAGTAAGATCTAGCACAATAGAGCATCTAAATCCACAAAAAAAAGGAGGGTAAGTGTGTTGAGTTCACCAAAATGTAAAGGATAAAATATGGATGGGGTCCTAGAACAATGGTTTGCACATAAAAGAGACCCCAAAGCCAATATTTTACACTTACATTTGAATTGTATTGATATGACGAGTAAATATAGATGACTAATATTGAAATTAAGAAATAAAGGTACTTACCTCCGAAAAAGAACATGCTAAAAACCCTGTCAAACAGTCTCAGAAACTATTGATTTTCATGCTCTTGAACCAAAACTACGAGAGCTACAACACCCAGAAATATTTTCCAATTTTTAGGGAGGTCGAGTTTGACTCTCATAAAAGGTCAAATACTACATTTTTTGTTTAAGTCCGATTTGAATTCTGTTCGTAGATCCTAGAAGTTTGCCGAAAAGGGTATCCAAATTTGCTCTCAAATTCAAAGTTCCACACCTGTACCTGCAAGAAAAATGATTTTGTTATTTGTTTGGGGGGTTTTCCTTGGTCAAACCCTGGTTTGGAATCAACCTTAATATTGAAATTGAAATGGATAATGCTAGCAAGTAGTAGAAAAGGATCTAACAATGAAGCTATGCAATTCAATAAATATGCAATTGTATTTGAAATGTAAACAAGTATATTGATATGAAAGCTTGAACACAACAATAAATGTAAATCAAACCTCCATGGTTGTATGCTTGGAATCCACCTTGAGAGAAGAATGAATGTTGAAGATGAACAAAGGATCTTGAAGGAAGATCACACCATTATGATGGCTAGATCTAGGGTTTGAATGATAAATCTTGAATGCTTGAACCAAATCCCTTCAATAGCTTAAATGCTTGAATCCTTGATCTTCAATGGAGAACTTGTATGGAGAAGAAGACTTGAATTCTTGAATGGATGCTTTCTTAATCACCTTGAGAGCTTGAGAGCTTGAAATTGCTTGAGTGTGGATGTGAAAATGAGAGAGGAAGGTCTCCTTTTATAGTGATCTAGGGCACACTCCTCTAGATGGGCCACCTTAGAGAATTAAATCTCAATTAGGTCCTCACCTTTAGAAAATATACCTAGATTAAATGCAATTAAAGGATTTACCATCCTGAAACCCGAAATGGCGAACCCAGAGGCGGGAAAATAAATTTCCCAAAAGCCCGAAGCCCGAAGATTCTAGAATTTGAAATTTTGGAGGAAAGGGTCAATGTCAAGGTTGACCTTGACCTATTTAGGGTCGACCTAAGACCTTGACCTAGTCAGTTTTGACCTAAGACATTGACCCTGATCCTAAGTTTGACTCAGAATCAAGTCAAGAGGTCCCAGGGATGTCCAGAAACCTAGAATTGATGCTAGAACAGGATAGAATGTTAGGAATAGACATAAAATCCTATGATTACTGAGATGAAGCCTAGGAGGATCCATTTCTAAATCCTACCTAGAAAATAGAGCTATGGAAGAGTGAAATTCAGGAGAATCCTTAAGATCCTATCCCTAATTTCACCTAGAATGAAGCAGAAAAGAAGTGGAAAGTGGGGAGAAAGCCAGATCAAAGCAAAGATCAATTCAAGGCATCCAATATGACCCAAAACCACTTACTCAGAGGGCTAAATGATCTTAACATGGAAGTGCTTCCATTTTAAGATGATACAACTACTTCAAGATGTTTTTTGCAAATTTGAAAGAAAGAGGTATAAAAATTGATAAACATTATGTTTGGTCAGATGGATGTGCTGAAAAATTCAAATCAAGACCATTTTATGCACTATGTAGATATTATCATAATGAAAACATACCACATGTCTGGAGTTTCTTTGAGAGTGGACATGGAAAAGGTGAACATGATGGTGTCAAAGCTTGCATTAAACGTGCTATATGAAAGTATCAAATGAATTATAAGTGAGTGCATATAAAAAATGTACATGATGTGGTTGAATGGTGCAAGACACATTTCACACCAAATGAGAATGACACATCATCAGGATTGACTCAAGCGGTGCCATATAGAAAATTTTGGGAGATAAAAGGTATGCACACATTTTTAAATTATTTGAAAGTGTTTAAATTTTTTATGATATTTTTTATTCAAATTATATTTATAGAATGTATTATATATGCATTTTTTCAGGTGTGGATAGAAAAATGATGCGTGGTTGCAATAGGATAGAAAAGATGTGATCTTTGCATTCAGTTATGAGTACGAACTGTCACAATTAGATGTTGAACACTAGGGGCTACTCATGCTTTTTTTGTCACTACATTGCTGATAATTATGAGGAATGTATCAATCAAGACTGTGGATATGTAGGTGCATGGAATCTAGTGCTGCTAGTTGTTACTGATACATTTGATAGAGATGAAGATGAAAATTTCAATGATGTCCCTTTGATTTCTACTGATTACGATCATATCTCAGGATTGGTCAAAATTGGTAAGTATATATATTTCACATTATATGGTACATTGAGTTGCATGTATAGATAGATATATAGATCTATAGATTGAACTAAGTAAATTTTAAGATCTCACACATGTATATATAAATTTACTGTGTAGGAGATGTCTTTGCAGTGATTGCTAAGCGTGGAAATGTAGAAGGAGTTGGTTATTATTTACTGTATTGTACTGCAGAGAGGATGAAGTTACTTGAACCTGAAGAAAGTGATGGAATGTTGTTCCCCATAGGTTTGTACATGGTTTACATCAATATATTGAACTCAATTTATAAATTTTAAATTTCAACCTTTTAACAAATTTCAAATTGAGTTTGTTTAAATTTATATATTGTTAAAATTTGTGACCTACAGGTTTAGTTGTTTTAGAGGGAACATATTTCAAGAAAATCAAAGTAATTCAACATGGTATTCACTTTGTTGATTATGAACCAGACAATAAGGTGTTTCAATATAGTCACCTAGTAGCTGCCACATCCATTTGTCTCCATATAGTTAAATCGAAACGTGGATGTTGTAAGTGGAGACTAGATAGTGAGGATCATAAGAGAATAATACATGTTCTCCATGAAAGGTCTGAACCACTTGAGTTGGTCTAAAAAGTATAATATGTATACCTATTTCTTGTGTTAGGACCTACTTGATATCTTTGGATTAAATTTCATTATACTTTATTTATATATTTAAACATATGATGGACTATAATTTGTTGATATATGATGGACCTATTTGATGGTTCAATGGTTTTAATATATAGAATTTTATATGTATGCTTTGATTATTCAATGATTTTTATGATGCTTATGATTTCTAGATCCCCTTAAGACCTCCCCTTAAGACACTAAAAAGTGATGAAATTAGTTAGATTACTTACGACATGTGTTAGTTCTAGAAGTAGTTAGAATAGTTATTGTCCATTAGTTACATGTATTAACTAGTTATTTTTTATGATATTAATTCTAGATCCCCTTAAGACCTCCCCTTAAGATTGTTTATTAGTTAAAGATCCCCTTAAGACACTAAAAAATGATGAAATTAGTTAGATTACTTATGACGTGTTAGTTCTAGAATTAGTTAGAATAGTTATTGTCCATTAGTTACACATATTAACTAGTTATTTTTTATGATATTAATTCTGGATCTCCTTAAGACCTCCCCTTAAGATTTCTTATTAGTTAAAGATCCCCTTAAGACACTAAAAAATGATGAAATTAGTTAGATTACTTATCATATATAATCAAATCATATCATCTAATCAAATAAAACCATCTAATCAAATCATATATCATCAAATAAAATCATCTAATCAAATCATATCATCTAATCTAATCAAATCAAATCATGTCATCTAATCAAATATATGTCTCTAATCAAATATATGTCTCGAATCATATGTCTCTAATCAAATATAAGTCTCGAATCAAATATATGTATCTAATCAAATATATATGTCTCTAATCAAATATATGTCTCGAATCATAAATTGAAAATATCAAACATATACTAATGACATATTTAATGAGTCTCAAATAAAAGATATGTGCAACATGTCCTAAACTAGGGAGCCATCTAGGCGCATGCAAACAGAGGGACCCTCTGAGCAACCGCCACGAGCATCCTCTGGCTGTGAGATAACAACTGATCCCTACGAATATAAATGCATGTATATATAATAATAATCTAAAATAATTAAAATATTATAAATGCATGTTTAAATTTACATATTTTTAAAACTTACCTGACCACTATTAGGTGTCACATCTGCTGAATCACTCCTATGAAAAGAATCCTCTGGCTGTAAAGCAGCAACGAACCCTTGCAAATTTAGTACAATAATTGGTTATATACATCTACATAGTATATATATTATGTAAAGTACTTGAAATATATAAATACATGTGTACACATGCATGCTTAAACATACATATATCTAAAACTTACTTGACCACTAGTAGGTGTCACGTCAAATGGATCTCTCATATGAAGATGCTCTGAGCCCACACTAGAGGTACTGTGCTTTGCTAACTGTGCCTACAAATTATTATACATTGAACAAACAACAATACACATGTCTACAATTAATTATTCACTAAAACTTCTAAGAAAAAAGAAAGGAAATTTTTATATGTACATGGGTCTCAGGAGCAGGAGGATCATCAGTGCGCTGCACCATTGTATCATCAACTAAAACTGCATCACCCACACCACCTTCCATCCTGAACCTCTCTAGTAATGAGGAGTGTAGGGGTGACACAAGATGGGAGGGGAGTGATGTAGAACCTGAACCATTTGGATGCAATAACATATCCATAAATATCCCAACATCAGTGCCAACGTCCACCTGACTCAACCCATGCAACTACTCATTAAAAGTGTCTAGGCCCTTAGTGGTGATGCGTACATCTCCAACTTGTATTCTTGGAGCCTCTGTAGCTGTAGAGTGATCAGTGGGTGCAGAGCGCTCTACACTATGTTGTGCCTGACTAGTAGATGGTGCACCTTGTGTCGGTGGAACTACAAGACCCCATGTAAGTGCAATGAAATCCCTGACTAAATGTATTGGGATCTTTTGCGTGTCAGCAATATGAGAATAGGACTATAGGAGATCCTCCAAAAAGTAAAGGGCCATATCTTAGTGACTATAATGACCTGAAAGTGCTCATATCTCTCCAGGTGCAGGAAGACCTACAACTCTATATGTCTCATTAGTCACACCTGTAGTAGTACTAGACAAAGCCTCAGAAGATGATCTGGATCTACTTGATCTAGTCAAAATGTATCTACCCACTGAATCTAAAGTGATGGATGCAGCTGCAGAAGCAATCTATCCTATACTATCTACTACTCCCCTCTAAGAAGCAATGATGACTCTATCTGCAGTAGCAACCATCACTGGTGCCACTACCAGAGTCATGTCCCCAACTAGCTATCTATGAGGCTGTACAACTCGATCAACCCTATGATACTGATCATGATCTGCAACCCTATCGCGCCCCTGACCATAATATGTTGGAAGATCTAAATAGTTGACCCTGAGTCCCAAATGGAACTCAGCATAAAACTGTTGTGCAAAATATAATGGAATCTAGTTGTTATTTGGATAACAACCATGTGCTACAAGAAATTCAAGGATAATACATGCGATCTGAGGAATGACACATCCTATGACTTGATATGCCCTCACAATGGCCTTCCCATCATAATATGGGAAAACCTCTCGTTTGATGGTTTCCTTGGGGACAAGGCTCTGAACTGTCGCCAAGGAAACATCCCCTAAGACCTTGGCCCTCAACTCTCAAAAAATACTATCAACTACCTAAGGCGTGAAGGAGGAGTGACAATCTAGCACTCATCACCTCCAAATTGGTCAATATAGTGGCATAAGTATCTCTATATATGCTATCTCCTGAAGATGTATGGATGGACTCTCTAAGTCGAGCCATCTCCTTATCAGCAATATGAAAAATGGTATGTATATCAGGAGTCTGAGATGCGTCCTAAGCGGCCATCTAGATACATAACATGTGAAAGCTAAGTGTTAATAATTAAGTACTTGATTACATGTTATAACTGCATGTAAAATGGAAATAAATATCTAAATATATAAAATTATAGGTCCTATTAGGTCATGTAAGTGGTCTTATTAGGTCTTAAGGGTCCTAATATGTACTAATTGGTATTAATAGGTCCTATTAGGTCAAGTAAGTGGTCTTTTTAGGTCTTAATGGTCCTAAGATGTACTAATTGGTATTAATAGGTCCTATTAGGTCATGTAAGTGGTCTTATTAGGTTTTAAGGGTCCTATGATGTACTAATTGGTATTAATAGGTCCTATTAGGTCAATTAAGTGGTCTTATTAGATCTTAAGGGTCCTATGATGGACTAATTGGTATTAATAGGTCCTATTAGGTCATGTAAGTGGTCTTATTAGGTCTTAAGGGTCCTATGATGTACTAATTGGTATTAATAGGTCCTATTAGGTCAAGTAAGTGGTCTTGTTAGGTCTTAAGAGGTCCTAAGGTCACATAAGAGGTCCTAGAGGTCCTAAGATGTACTAATTGGTATTAATAGGTCATATCAGGTTACGTAAGTGGTCTTATTAGGTCTTAAGGGTCCTATGATGTACTAATTGGTATTAATAGGTCCTATTAGGTCATGTAAGTAGTCTTATTAGGTCTTAAGGGTCCTATGATGTACTAATTGATATTAATAGGTCTTATTAGGTTAAGTAAGTAGTCTTATTAGGTCTTAAGGGTCCTATGATGGACTAATTGGTATTAATAGGTCCTATTAGGTCACGTAAGTGGTCTTATTAGGTCTTAAGGGTCCTATGATGTACTAATTGGTATTAATAGGTCCTATTAGGTCAATTAAGTGATCTTATTAGGTCTTAAGAGGTCCTAAGGTAACATAAGAGCTCCTAGGGGTCCTAAGATGTACTAATTGGTATTAATGGGTCCTATTAGGTCATGTAAGTGGTCTTATTAGGTCTTAAGGGTCCTATGATGTACTAATTAGTATTAATAGGTCCTATTAGGTCACATAAGTGGTCTTATTAGGTCTTAAGGGTCCTATGATGTACTAATTGGTATTAATAGGTTCTATTAGGTCAAGTAAGTGATCTTATTAGGTCTTAAGGGTCCTATGATGGACTAATTGGTATTAATAGGTCCTATTAGGTCACATAAGTGGTCTTATTAGGTCTTAAGGGTCCTATGATGTACTAATTGGTATTAATAGGTCCTATTAGGTCAAGTAAGTGGTCTTATTAGGTATTAAGAGGTCCTAAGGTAACATAAGAGGTCCTAGGGGTCCTAAGATGTACTAATTGATATTAATAGGTCTTATTAGGTAACCTAAGTGGTCTTATTAGGTCTTAAGGGTCCTATGATGTACTAATTGGTATTAATAGGTCCTATTAAGTCACGTAAGTGGTCTTATTAGGTCTTAAGGGTCTTATGATGTACTAATTAGTATTAATAGGTCCTATTAGGTCAAGTAAGTGGTATTATTAGGTCTTAAGGGTTCTATGATGGACTAATTGGTATTAATAGGTCCTATTAGGTCACGTAAGTGGCCTTATTAGGTCTTAAGGGTCCTATGATGTACTAATTAGTATTAATAGGTCCTATTAGGTCAAGTAAGTGGTCTTATTAGGTCTTAAGAGGTCCTAAGGTAACATAAGAGGTCCTAGGGGTCCTAAGATGTACTAATTGGTATTAATAGGTCCTATTAGGTCACATAAGTGGTCTTATTAGGTCTTAAGGGTGCTATGATGTACTAATTGGTATTAATATGTCCTATTAGGTCACATAAGTGGTCTTATTAGGTCTTAAGGGTCCTATGATGTACTAATTGGTATTAATAGGTCCTATTAGGTCAAGTAAGTGGTCTTATTAGGTCTTAAGGGTCTTAAGATGTACTAATTGGTATTAATCAGTCCTATTAGGTCACGTAAGTGGTCTTATTAGGTCTTAAGAGTCCTATGATGTATTAATTGGTATTGATAGGTCCTATTAGGTCAAGTAAGTGGTCTTATTAGGTCTTGAGGGTCTTATGATGGACTAATTGGTATTAATAGGTCCTATTAGGTCATGTAAGTGGTCTTATTAGGTCTTAAGGGTCCTAAGATGTACTAATTGGTATTAATAGGTCCTATTAGGTCAAGTAAGTGGTCTTATTAGGTCTTAAGGGTCCTATGATGGACTAATTGGTATTAATAGGTCCTATTAGGTCACTTAAGTGGTCTTAAGAGGTCCTAAGGTAACATAAAAGGTCCTAAGGTATAGATAAGGCTCCTAGAGTGTCTTAAGGGGTCGTAGGTAACATAAGAGGTCCTAAGGGGTCCTAAGGGATCTAGCTAAGATTCCTAGAATGTTAATGGGTCGTTGGTGCAATATGTGGTCCTAGAGTGTCTTAAGGGGTCGTGGGTAACATAAGAGGTCCTAAGGGGTCCTAAGGGATCCAGATAAGAGTCCTAGAATGTTAATGTGTTGTAGGTGCAATAAGTGGTCCTAGAGTGTCTTAAGGGGTCGTGGGTAACATAAGAGGTCCTAAGGGGTCCAGATAAGAGTCCTATAATTTTAATGGGTCGCAGGTGCAATAAGTGATCCTAGATTATCTTAAGGGGTTTTGGGTTAAATAAGAGGTCATAAGGTATATATAAGGGTCCTCGAGTGTCTTAAGGGGTCATGGGTAACATAAGAGGTCCTAAGGGGTCCTAGGTTACATTAGTGGATCCTCGTATGTATTAATTGAATCTAAGATATACATAAATGTGTCATAGAATAACCTAAGATATGTTAATGGGTCTTGAGGATCCGAAGAGGTCATATACATGTCTTAAAATGTTGTAAGGGATGTATAATGGTCCAATAATGTTAATGGGTCGTAGATGTGATAAGTGGTCTAGAAGTGGTCCTAGGACATCCTAAGATTCTTTAATGGGTCTTGCGGGTCCTAAGGTTTCATATTTGTTTTAATATTTCATAAGGGATCCAGATAAGAGTCCTAGAATGTTAATGGGTCGTAGGTGCAATAAGTAGTCCTAAGGGATCCTACATTACATTAATTGATCCTAGTATGTCTTAAGGTTTCTTGATCTATCTTAAGATAGTGTAAGGGATGGATAAGGGTCAAGTAGAGTGTCTTAAGGGGTTGTGGGTAACATAAGAGGTCCTAGGTTACATTAGTGGATCCTCGTATGATATTAATTGAATCTAAGATACATAAATGTGTCCTAGGACAACCTAAGATATGTTAATGGGTCTTGATGATCTGAATGGGTCATATATATCTTAAAATGTCATAAGGGATGTATAATGGTCCACTAATGTTAATGGGTCATAGATGTGATAAGTGGTCTAAGGGATCTTAGGTTACATTAATTGATACTAGTATGTCTTAAGGGTTCTTGCAGGAAACGATGGGTTCGCATATGTATTAACAGAAGCTAAGATAGATGAATGTATCCTAGGACATTTTAAGATATAATAATGGGTCGTATGGGTCTTAAGGGGTCCTATGTGTCTTAAGATGTCATAAGCGATACGTAATGGTCCTAGAATGTCTTAAGGGGTTGTAGGCATCATAATAGGTCCTAAGAGATCATAGGTTACATTAATTCATCCTAATATGTCTTAAGGAGCCTTGAGGGAAACAATGAGATTCCTAAGGGATCCTAAGTACCTTAATATGTTGTAAGAGAGGGATAAGGGTCCTAGAAACTTACTATACTACAATTTTTTAACATATTCTAACATACTACTAGATCATTTTCAAAAATTTAACTACGATTTTCTAAGATTTCTACAGACTAAAAATTATTTAAAACAAATAACTAGCTAATATTTACTAAATTTATTAAAAATGCGTGTACATGTGAGAGAGAGATATATTCCTAAAATTTACTAACTTTAAACTTGAAATTTAAAAACAAATATTTTTAATAATTTCTATAAGATCTTAATGTTTTCTAACATTTCTACTACAGTTTCTAATATTTTGTAAATATTTTCTAACAATTGCTAACAAACTACTACGATTTTCTACCATTTTCTAACATATTCTAACATTTATACTATGATTTTTAATATTTCTATCATTTTCTAATATTTAACTATGATTTTCTAACATTCTACTATCAATTTCTAACATATTCTAATATTTAACTATGATTTTCTAACATTTTTACAAATAAAAAATTATTTAAAACAAATAAATATAAAACATATAATTTACAATAAAAAAATGAGAAAAATGCATGTACCTGATACTGCTAACAATCTAAAGATATCAAAAATGCTTGGGAGGTGCTGATGTGTTGATGTGCTGAGGTGCTTCGCTCCAAGCCCTAGGGTCCGCAAAATCCAAACGATGACAATGACAAATAAAAAAGAATTGCCAGAAATATATACCAAAATCTGGCCTAAAGGGGCTTCAAGCGAAGACCCCCTTCGCATGAAGTACCCCACGTAGGGTACTTCACGCGAAGGGGGGTCTTCGCGCGAAGCCCCTTATGTGGGGTACTTCGCGCGAAGTGGGTCCACCACTTCGCCCAAAGTGATGACTTTCCAAGAAGACTCTAAAAAAATTTATTTTCCAAGGACACTGATTTTCTTCATCCCTAAAAGTCAGACACAACTTTGTGGGATCACCCTATAGTTTAAAATATTCATGGAATTGCCTTCAATCCACACATTCAGAGACATGTCCTTATTTATAATTTTTAAAGTTTGATGGAGAGAGATAGGCTCCACCACATGATTGGTATGCATGCTAATGGGGAGCACCATGGTAGCAAGATAGTTTTCCATGTCATCCTGAATAATCCCACTATAGCTAGCAAGTCCCGGGTTACCCTTCGCCGCACTGTCAAAATTGGCTTTGATCCAGCTAGGAGGGGGGAAAGCTAGATGGAATTCTCCCTTTGGATAGAGGAGTTCACTTTGGTGCCAACAACATTACCTCCAGCAAATAAATCCAACTTATTTCCAATCGTGGTAGTACAGTTCTCCATGATACCTCTCTTAATCTTCTCAGTAATCACCACTAGAGGGAGGGCGGTATCTCTAAACACTCTGGCATTGCATTCTCTCCACAGCTTCCAAATAACATGAGGGGCGATGATGCTCCATAACAACCTATCCATAGGAACCTCTACATTTCTCCATTGGGTGAAGAAATTCTCCATATTATTTAGGAAAAACAAGCATAACTTCCAGCATTGAAAAATAAGACACCAAACTTCCCAAGAGTACTAACAATCTATAGCCAAATGGCAAACTGAATCCTCAACATTCTTACACAAAAAGCATCTGTTGGGTAGAATCATGCCTCTCTTTTGGAGATTATCAATAGTAAGAATCTTGTTGTGCAAAACCAACCAAAAGAAAATATTAATTTTAGGAATTAACTATTTATCCCAAACCTTGGCCCAAAAGGGAGGAGGATCCAACTGCTTCAACAAAATCTCAGAGGAAAAGGTGGTAGAAAAGACACTGAAAGGGAGAATTCCCCAAATAAACCCATCCGCTCTTGTAGTGTCCACTTTACAAACATTCAGATCCAGCAACAAAGGCTTAAGAGAATTATCAACAACAAAAAGATCAATCCAAGACTGGCTCCCCCAATAGTCTCTAACCCACGGACCAAATCTCTGTAAGAAGATGTCAATAAAAGTCCGGAAGGAAGGGACATAGTTCAAAGGAAAACCTTTAAGCCAGTAGTCATCCCAGAATTTAATTCTTCTTCCATTACCCAAATACCATTTATCTCCTTTGAAGGTCATCTCCTTAGCTTTCTAGATGTAGTTCCAAATAAAAGAACCCTCCACCTTCACAACAGACATCATAAAATATGAAATATGAGGGAAAGAGTAGAGATATTTATTGTGGATGATCTCATTCCACTCTTTTTTTCTCACCAAAAATCCTCCAAATTTGCTTAGCCAGTAATGCCTGATTAGTCACTCTTAAGGGGCGGATCCCCAAACCTCCCCACTTCTTCTAGTCCAATGAAAACCTTATCCCAAGAAACTAAAGCCAATCTCTTTCTTTCTTCCACACCTGACCAAAGAAAATTTCTCTGAATCTTCTCAATAATATTTGCAAATTTACAAGGAATCTTAAATAGACTTAGAGCATAGATAGGGAGACTCTGCAGAGATGCCTTCAGGAGTTGGAGTTTACCAGCTTGACTAAGCAAGGCTCCTTTCTAGCCAACTAATTTCCTATTGAATATGTCCACTATTCTAGCCCAAAAAGAGTCAGGAGCTTTTAAGCCCAAGGGAAGACCAAGATAAGTGGCAAGCAAAGCACCAATATCACATCCAATAATTCTAGCAATTCTATTCTACCATAAAGTTGATACCTATGGTGCCATCAATTTCATCTTGGGCAACATTGAAGTTGTCATCCAAAACAACAATATCTTTCCAATGTGAAACTTTCGAGCATGAGACATCTTGCTTCCAATGGTTAATTTCCAATGAATCATAGTCTATCATCTAATTAAACTTGTTGTTAACTAGTAATTTTCAAAAAATAGGTTGAATTTCAATAGTTTGGTTGGGTATCTTTTTAAAAAAAAATGTTTGGTGTATCTAATAAGTGGGTAATGTTAAAAGGTATGATGTATATCCTATACAATGTTGTTCTAATATTGATGTTTTTAAGAGGTATGTTGTGAACCTAACAAATAACATAAAACTTTTGTTGCTAGACATGGTGGATTTTGTGTTTGAGATGTTACATTTGTAGGTCGTAAAATTTATTATTGTTAAAAACACTTGGAAAATAAGAATGGGGTGAGTCAACGTTAAACAATCTTTAATCTTTTACATTAATTTCAAAATATGCAACTTTAAGCACCATCAATGATTTAGATTAACAATCAATACCAACACATAAGAGAACACCATATTTACATGGAAAACCTAGTGAGGAGAAAATTATGTTGAGAATATCTCACCGAATATATGAAAAGTATCACAAGAGGCTCACTATTAAACTTGCAACCAAGACTCACTGTCTTAAGGTAAAATAGAAATGACTTGCAAACTGAAGATTAGTTCTCTAGGGAAAGATACAAAGATTACAATGGACCTATAGAGGATACGCACTATCTCAACAATGATACATGAATTAAAATGAATAAGCCTTTAGTATATTGCTTCCAACAGTCTTCCTTGAATGTAGATGTTCTTGATTCATCGCCTCAACCAACCATTTGATAATTTTGTACCAATACTCTCATCATATGCATTTGATCGCTTAGATTCACATCTTTCTCAATCCTCACTTTCTTCATTGATTTCATTTTCTATTTATACCATCCTAATCAATGTAAACCATCAATTAGGTCAACTAGAAGAAGGGACAAGGAGTAATCCCAACAAGTCAACCACTAAAACATAATTACATGGCAGTCATATCCAGGAGTTAGATAAAAAAAAATTAAAATTTGAGAGAGGGTAGGACCTCTAATTAGCACATGAATTGATGAGGTGGAAGGATAAAGAGGGGTGTAATTTAGAGGGAATAAATTAAAAAATTATTTTATTTATTTATAGTGGTAGATTAAATAAATAATTTTTTTATATAATTTTAAGAGAAAGTGTTAGCTAATTTAATATTGTTGGAAAATTATTTAATTAATGTTGGATGAAAATGATTAATGCATAAAATAAAAAATATTATTTAATTTATAGATGAGAAATTAGCTTAATTAAATAATTCTAATTATATATGCATAGAAGAACTTTGATGAAGGGATGATGACATGAAAATGTATTAGTCAATTTTAGATGTCTACACATAACATCAAATGTGTTCCTTGTAAAATATTAATTTTTTTGAATAATTTCACTATATTTTTTGGGTGGAAAGTAAGCTAACATAACTTTGTTTATGCTATATTTTTCTATTAATGTTTAAAGTAGATGCATCTTGAAAACAAAAAAATAGAGTAGTTACCCTTTAATTTAGAGAAAACTAATCATTTTTTAAAAATATGTAAAGAATGGAATTAAGATTGTAAAAAATTAAATTAGAGATAAGAGATTAGATAACATTACACTGGACCTTCATTGGTTCTTTCCTCCAGGAACCTTTAAACTAGGTATTATTAATATATATTATTAGTAGCTTGCCACTTTTGCCCCCCAAAAAAAGAACATTACACAAAAAACTATGCATGGGATTTCAACAAAAGATGAAAGTACCAATAAAAATTTTGAATATCAAACTCTTAATTTATACAAAACGTATAAAAAAATTATGTAGTTAGAAAACTAAGAGAAATGTTAATGTTAATGTGGCCTCTTTTTTTAATAATGTCTTAAGATGTGTATACACGATGAAGAGCCCATGCAACATTTACTTATTTTCATGTTTTATGAAAAAAACATCTATGAGAAACTTACGTGTAGGCTCAACTCTTTGGTGAAGACAACAAAACCCAAGGATCATGGAATTTCAAAGCAACTTAAAATAAAATTCAAGTGCATTACAACATGTATGTGTTATATATTAAAATGGAGCACTTTGTGTTTTTATTTTTGAGTAAATTTAAGGAGAATATAATATATGATGTGTTCGTATTATAACTCAAGATTTATGAACCATGTGAAGCTATAATTTACTAGTTTGTTATAATGCATTCATGTTATGTAATACTTCATTTAAATATTTTTAATCAAATTTTAGTCTCTCATCTTGATGCACATACTCAAAATATTCCTTTTAGTTGCAAAGTGAAATGAAAATTTTCATTTGTAAAATATTTCACATAAAAATTTGGTTTTTCTTTTGAATTAGTTTAATACTATGAGACGATTACCACACTTAGAATTATTTTATTTTATTTATAATAAGTATTTAAAAATTTTAAACTAAATTATATTTTATTTTTGTCTAAATGGAGATAAAAGAACACAAAGATATTTTGTATATTCTATATGTTCATGTGCAATTACAAATTAAGGGCTTAGAATATATCAAATGTTAGCTATTTTTTCAATTTGAACATATTCTTATTAATTGCAATTTCTAGGTTTATTTTTCTTTTTGGTCTCAAGCTACTACTAAAATTTCTATACTAATTTATGGAAGTAATTTTGTATTTAAATATAAGGATCAAAATCAAAACTTCAATTCTTAATGAATTCTCATTCTAAATTCTGTATCAAAAATTGTTGTTGTATTTCTTCTTAAAAAAATAATAGAAAAAAATGTCCAATCCCCTTTAATTCAACCTTACTTAATTTAATATTAAATTGTTTTAGAGATTCTAAAACAATTTTAGGTACACATTTTTGTACTCTCAAGATCATTTAGTTTGCACTCTATAGTACTATAAATATTTTTTTTCTCAATGTATGAAATGTTTGATTTGAAGTTGGATTACTATGTATGAATTTAATTATTTGAAAATGAAAGGTATTTAAGGCATAATATTTGGAAGGAAAATCATTCATTAGTAAATTTGATCTTCTGTTACTCATAGATTGTTGTAGAATATTTTTAGGTTAATTCATTTTTTACTCTCTTATAATGAATTAAGAACTAGTTACTATTAATTATATTTCATATAATCTTTGAAATTAAATGAAAATTATTTATATATTTCTAGTTAATTATTTTGTGTCTGTACACATAGATCTAATGTTGCATGTGTTTGTCAAAATTTCTTTTGAAATCGTACTTAGTGAGTAGTCTCTAAGAGATTACACATATTTAACTTACAAAATTATATCAATAGATGCTTTCATATGTAGTGAATATTTTTTTATAATTGATATTGCATCATGTTATCTATTTTTGTTTTACCTTAGATCTATGCCTTGTAAATTTAATAAACTAATATAACGAAGAAATTAAAAAAAAATAACACAAGAAATTGCTTCCAAAAACACATAAATCTTTTTATTCCAAAAAGCCTTCTTGATCATGAGATAAGGATCAACTGAAAAGACAGAATTTGATTACAATATGCCTCTTTTATAGAGATCTGAGACAAACCAATAGACAACTAGAAATATAAATAATAAATGCATATTCATGCATAGTTATTGTTGCATATTAGATTTTTAGAAAAACATGTCTTCAACTGCATTGACAATTCATTATATTTTTTTAGAGCTCTTATATTTAGCTCTGTCAAACTATACTTATTCACATTAAATTACCATATTTCAAAACATATATCTTTATTTCATATAAAAGTTGGAGATTCTCATACAGCAACAACTGTAATTCTTTTTTTATACAAACTGAATGAAATTATGAAAACATGAAATAACAATCATTATTAAGAATATATATGTACATAAAATTTTGTCAAATTAGACTGAGTCAATTTACTTATATTCTACAAAGAATTCTTGAACTACCCTCCTCATTTTGTATAACTTATGCAAATGAATCGTCTCATTTCTTGTTTAATCATAAATTTATCTCTTATCTAGACAGACTCAATCCCCCGTTTGAAAATGATGACTTATTTAATAGTAAAAAAAACTCAACACCGTGCTTTCCCTAGTTTATTTATTCCGTTTACATAAGAGCAACATTCAAGAGTCCTAGTTGTTAATATGTGATTCTACCAAAATATAGAAAGACTATTACGTTAAACATATAATAGCACATTAAAATTTCTTACTTTTGTGTGAGTTAATGTCACGTGATATAATGCATCGTCTTTGCGTAGAAAGCAGAGAGAATTTCGAGAAAATATCATTGTCCTCTTTGTACTTTGATTGTGAAAAAGTATATGATATCGATTATCCATTTTATAACCAAAAACGTTTAATTGTTCTAAACTTTGCACGCCGAGTTGCCGAGTTGCACAGGGTGCACCAAATGAATAGAATTAGTAAATTAGCAACAAATTTAAAATTGCATGTTGAGTCTGTTTAGAACATTTTTTTTCCAATAAATCAAATAACTTGCACAAACTAAATTATATCCGTAACTTGCAACCCACACATTCTAATTGAAAAACAATAATTCGAAATATTCTCCTTTTAGATAAAGCTGGCTTGAGCTGTTGATCGAACCCAACTTGAAGCCGAGTCAGTCGATGGACTCCTTATCAATTTCAGAATTCGTCCGCGTTTGGAAAATTTCCAAGAAATGATCGAAGTATTGACGACGACAATTTCTCGACCAAGGCAGAGAGCGTAAGCTTGATTAACAAGATTGGCGTGAAATAAAAAATTCAAACCACATACGGTATGATAACGTGCAAGCAATCGAGGAGGAGACGTAACTGTAGAGAACCAGCTCTGAAACTTCTTTCTACAATGGTATATAAAAGCAACCGAGAGCAGTCGAAACAAAGAGATATAAGCCAGGCAAGACAAATATATTTATAAACAAATATTGAGTTTCAGGTGGGATTCGATGCGGAACTCCGATAATGATAAGGCAGAGAGCAACGTGCGGTTAGATATTCAAGGCCGACGAGATTTTCCGATGGAATCGCAAGCTGAAGTAATCGAAATAAGAGATTCTCCGAGCCCCAAAGGCAGCGGTAGTTATAATATGAATTCGGAAGTGCGCCCAACGGGGTTGCACTTGCAGACGCAGACATCGGTTGTCAAAGCAGCACCGGAAAAGAAAATATTGGTGTTTGCCATCAGGCTGGCCCTTCTCGAGAAGGCCGCGAGTGGCCTCGGAACTCTGGCCTTCGTGTGGGCCACCGTTGTCCTCCTCGGAGGCTTCGCAATCAAATTAGACACGCAAGATTTCTGGTTCGTGACGGTTATACTCGTAATTGAAGGCACCCGCATCTTCAGCCGCAGCCGTGAGCTCGAATGGCAGCACGAAACTACCTTGACCATGGCCGAATTCAAGAGGGATGCTAAACAGGCGAGTTTCCGATTCCTCAACGCCGGCCGCTCTTGCTTCGCCTCAATTTGGGCCAAATTCTCGGCTCGCAATGTCAACCAAGACTTGCAGAAAGGAAGATCTGAATGGGGGCGTCGTAAATTGAAAAGAAGCCTGCCTGCTCCAGACAATCCGTTTGTGCAATTTGCTTTTTCTGAGAACATCAGCAGGCTTCTATTCTGGGCACAACTGTTGTCCGCGTCTACCTGTATTGCTTTGTCTGTGTGGAGATTAGCAGGGCAACACTACGGCCATGTTGAGGTTAACAGCGAGAAGCAGAATCGGAATCCCGCTTTGAATGTGTTCTACAGCTTGGCTGTTGCGGAGGCGTTTCTGTTTTTGGTGGAGAAGGCCTACTGGCAATGGGAAATCAAGGTGCAGAATCTGCTTGTCCAGGTGAAGGACGAGTTCAGATTGGAGGACAAAGATGTGACCACGCTTCAGCGGTTTTTCTATGATACATATTCCCAGTGCATCAACGGAAGCGTTTTCGACGGTCTGAAGATGGATATGGTTAGCTTCAGCGTGGATTTGCTCAAATCGAGCACAGATAACGGGCAGCTGACCGGTGCCCGGGTGCTCTCTGCCCTGGTTCACGACTCTCGTTTCGCCGAAGAAACGTTGCGCTCGGTCGGGATTATGCAGGATGTGGTGGAGCGCCTCCTTGAAATGCTCAACTGGAAGAATCGCCATGAACAAGAGGTCCGAAAGGCCGTGGCCGAGATTGTCTGTAATTTTGTTAAGAAGAATCGCAATTCACTTCGTGTGGCGCAGATCCCCGGGGCTGTGGAATCCATTGCATCGTTGCTCTACGACTCCACGCGCAATGAGCCCCCAGACTACGACTACGATTACTCCGGCTTTAGTCTTCTCGGCCTCCGCATCCTCAAAAATCTTGCCACGGACCATGGCAACTGTGCAAAGATTGGAAGCACCAAAGGCATGCTTGCCAAAATCATACGGTTTACAGACGTACATGCTGCGAATTTGTCCAAGGCCCGGATCAAGACTTTAAGGCTCTCCCTGCGGCTTCTGAAAATGCTGGCGGCTAGTAAGGGCGAAACAGGAAATATGTTGAGAAAAGAGATATTGAAAAATGTTTTCACAATAAGCAATCTCAGAGAATTTCTTCTTTACGAAGGTCCCGACCGTTTGCGGCTCCAAATCCTGGCCATTGAGACGCTCACCAGCCTTGCTCTGGAAGAGGAAGGCAGGGAGAGCATCGGAAGCACTGGCGGAGTTTTGAGCAATCTTTTCTCTGTGTTTTTCATGGAGAGGATTAATACTAATGAGGTTGAGGAGGTGAGGCAACTGGTGAGCAAAGCAGGAGAAGCCCTCACTCTGCTCGCACTCCACAATAGTCACAACTGTCAGGCGATGATTAAACTCAAATTAAAGCGCCATCAAAGCAGAAATGGGCATCTGATCAGAGACCTCATTGCCGTACTGAACGATCCTCTTCAGGGAGTTCACGTGGCAAGAATTCTTCGGAACTTGGGCGCTTATGCTAACACGGATTGCGATGAGCTCAGGGAAATCATAGAAGCGGCAACGCAGGTAAAACATGTTTAATACGTTTTTAAGTTTTGATTTAAATAAGTTAGCGAAGTGCTTATGCACAATTGTACTGTTTTTCTGTCGTTCAGGTCCTAAAGCTTGTGATGGAAGAAGAAGGTGAAGTTCAGGAGGCCGCCATAGGACTAGCCGCTCAAATCTTCAAGTTCTTCAACAAATCAAGAATGCACACTGTTTTTAACGAGGCGGGGATAAGTAAGAGATTATTTGTGATGCGATTGACTGACGTGTTGCGGAGGCATCCTCGTCCATCGATCAAGGTTCCCTATATCAGAAGATTCTGCATTGAGGTTGTGATTTGTATGGTGGAGAAGGACAAAGGATGTTTTGCGACGGAAAGGCTCGAGTTGGAGGAGGCTTTCGTGCGTGTGGAGGAGACGACGTCGGAGTTGGAGAGTTACAGCAGGTTATCGGGGGGCATTGGTCTTACCCGACACCACGTCAGCATTCATTCCCTTGTAAACACCGCTCTCTCATTGCTTTCTTCCTAATTCAAATGTACACCATTTCTCTTCTCTGTGTACAGCATTTCTCATTGCACTATTCTTTATTCAAATGTACAGCAATTCTCATTGTGTACAGAAATATTGTTTCCAAACCCGTATGTCGCCATCTCGCCGTTATAATGGATTGGAATTAATGTACTTTTATTTGATCCCCTTATAAGAAAGACTTAAGCTTAAGTATTTTGGCATGATTTCTCTCGCCAATCTTACGTCTTGGTATTGGCTAAATAGCAAAGTAAAACGTAAAATATACAAGGAAAGTCTGAAAAAAAAAACGAAGTGTCCCCCTTAGTAAGATATGCGTTTTAGTTTGCTGTTTAGACGTTGTTAGGTCTTCACACTTACTCATTGTGTCGTGTTCAAAATCGACTTTCCAGTTATTTCGGAGACGTACGATGATAAACTCTTCAGACAAAAATTCAAACTTTTAACAGAGTTGTCGTAATCTTTCTCTTGTGAAAGTCCCAGCGTGCAGAATTTCCAGCAATCCGACTGTTTTAAATGTGGGACATGTAAAATGTAGAATATTGATAAGCATGAAAGTTCTGCTCAGCTGGCCGGGAGAATTTGTTGCACTCTCGGTTTGTCGAAGTTATCCCGGACAAGTTTTTATATCTAAAATTTCCTCTCTTGAAAGTTCAAAGATAAGGGATATCCATTCTGTGTTGAAGTCTTATTTAACTTCACAAAATATCAAAGGTCTATTATACATAACAAACTTGAAAGCTTTACTCGTATTAAAACATGTTTTAAAATTATATAGAAATGATTTTTGTTATTACTTCTTTCTTTTTCAGGTATTGTTTTGGCTTCACTAATTTGTGTGTTCATTTTTTAAATATTGGCAAAGTAAATTAAGGAAGAAAAATTGAGTTGATTTAAATTGGTTTGTCTTATTTAATTACTATTTTAAAATATTTAATATAAATATAAATAAAATAAAAAGAAAAAAATAATTATGATAAATTAAAGGTCATGTAACAATTTTTTTTAGTTTAAGTCTTTGGCTATTTCTACTATTCTTATCATTTAAAATTAAAATCTATTTTAAATGTTTAAATCTATACAGTAGCAACAAATTTTAAAAAATACAATTAGTTAAAATAAACTAATATTAAATTATAAAATATTATTAAATAATGATAATATTAATAAAAGAAAATTACCAAGTATTCTTTTTGAAATATTATGAAGTATTTTTTTTTGTAGGTAAATAGTTGTTAAAGGGCAACAACCAAATGTTATATTGATCATAAAAGGTATTCCATCTCTGATTTGTATAAAAAAGGGGGGTTCAACTAGGACCAACCTATAAACTACTGACACCTTACATACAAAACAAGTGTCCACGAAGGTACCACTAATCCAATCACACGAGAAAAAAAAGAGGGAACAAGCCAATATCTATCAGAGACCCTAGTATATTGGAGCAAGCAAATAAGAGAAACAAAATCGTTGGCTACCCCACCATCCATCACTACAGTCTTTAAAATATACTATAACATCTTAGTCAGATGCTACAGGGACACAAACACTGAGGAAAACATCTTGTGGCATTAGAAATTACCAGTTTTAAGTCTAGTCAAGGTTCTTGCTTAGCTTGAGCACCCAAGACCACAATGTAGATGTGTGACCAAGCTCACATTCTTAGACATGAACTCCTCACCTACCACTAAGCCTATGTCCTCTTTGATTTTTTTGTTTGAGATCATCCTCCTCCTCACTATCAAACCCTTCATTGTGGAGATAGTTATTGATCCATTTGTCATCCTTGTTTAGCATAAAATGAAAAGCTTATTCAAATATTCTAAAGTATTATTAAATAGTTATAATATTAATAATAAATATTTTTAACTATTATTATTTATTTTTAATATTTATTAAACTTGTCGTAATTCTTGTCAAAAAAATTTTAAAAATAACCTAATTTGTATTTTATGTGTATGCGATGTAACATGAGTAGTGTTCTAGTTAGCTAATTTATATTGTGTGGTAAATGATAAAATTAACATGTCTTTAAAAATTTTTCAATATCATGTGCCATACTTCACATTATTGTATTAGTCATGAATGCAAATTGTCAAGACATGTAAGGGGCTAATATAGCACATCACAAATTGAATTTGTGAGTGAAGGACTTTTCTAGCTTTAATACTATACCAATAAATATTTGTATTTTTTGTGAATGACTCTTTATATTATTTATCTTAGTTTTAGGGATCGTATGAAAAGTTAAAGATGTTGTTAGGGATTAACCATTAAGGTTTGATGGGTGCTAAGTAGTAGCGTGGTCAAAATAGTTTGTTTTGGTTGTTTGTTTGTTTTCTAGTGCACATTTATAACTGTTGTCTAGTGTTTGTATATATGCATGGTATGCATAGAAAGAAATGAAAAAAAAAATCATATTTTCCTAGTATGAAAATTTCAGGATTTACATGTTGAGGTAAGTGTAAGATGAGACATCTACTTTTTACTAAAAAATGACAACTTTTATCTTGAAAATTTCATAATTTGTTATCATTGAGGTGAATATTTGTAGTAATTTATAGTGGAATGTCAACATATTGAAAGATATAAAATGCACAAATTTATTTCTAGTTTTCAAAATTATATAGTTTGTATTCTAATACCCAGGTGATAAAATTTGGTAAAGTGAAAGATGTTTAAAAATGACACATTTTTACATTTATGGGTAGCCTTTTGCAACTAATTGTATCTTGTGTCTTTTGACACTACCATCTCTATTGTAATTAGTCTTGTAGACCCACTTAGAGCCAATCTATTTGTTAGCATGCAAGTGTTTTTTGAGAGAATAGTAAGTAGCGATAGAAAAAAGCTATTCACTACTATAATATTCTTCTTGCATATTTTAATTTATTTCATTTTAATTTTATTTTAAAAAATAAAAATAGTATTGTAAATATATTTAATATATTTAATTAATATACAAGGTTCTAGTTAATATAATAACCACTTTTATATACAAGGTTCTAGTTAATTAATGATATTCTTGGGACATAAGTGATCTCTCCTCCCTCATAGTTTAATGAGAATTTAATATGCATATACTCTTCACTTTCTTTGTTAGAGTTTTTGATTAAGTAAAACAGGTTTTACAAGGTGCTTGAAACCCACAAGTCTAGGACAGAAACAAACAAGAAACCCACTTTCTTTGTTAGAGTTAGGAAAGTTGTAGCCTTTTTATTTCCCTATGTTGGTACATTATGTTTTGTTTCCCTGCTCCATTTAGTTTGTTAGTCATGGGAGGACATTTCATCTAGGTGGAGCCCATAGATTGTGAGATTTTGAACAATGACCAAGAATTTGCTTCAAATAGTGAAAGAGCAATTTCACATTCTATATTGAAGGTATGATGGGTCATGACCCTCTTCTCTTAGATGAATTTTCATGTTCCTAGAAAGAGGGGTTGGTTGATGTTAGGGGTCTTTTGTTCAATGACGCAGATATAGTTGATCACATATTGATAGCTATTGGCCTTCTTCTCAAGGGAGCTAGTTTATGCTTGACAAATACATATCCAAATCTCTCCTACAAATAGTTGCATTGGTAATAGTGGAAAAATCCATTAAGGTACCTATCATTTACAAATTGAACATGGCAATGATAATCAATATGTATTGTCATTTTCAACCCCAAATACTTCTTGAGACTCTCATCTCATTTTTAATATGGGTACAATAAAGACTAAAATTGATAATACCTTAAATATATCTCAAAATTTGTCTTTTCAATAAATCAAGAGAACTTTTACATTTATTCTATATTTGTTATTATCTCTTTTACTTTTTATCTATTATCTATATATTTTTTAAATGATATATTTTCATATTATATAAAAGAAATTACTAGAATTTTAAATTAATTTTATGATTTCATACTTTAAACATTCTAGAAAATTTTTAATTGTTAAAAATATATATAATAAAATTATATTGAATAATAAATATTAATACAAATATCAATCGAAAAAATAAATATTAATACAAATAAGTCATATATCAAATCTAATATTCAAATAAAGTCAAATTTGAGTTGGGCAAATAATACTTTCATTTCAAATAAATTATTATTTATAGAATACGATTTGCAACATAAAATGGAGAATTTTGAGGAACAAGTATAATTCAAGTTAATGACATCTTTTATATAAAGATAATTTTAAAGTACACTTTCTAATAATAAAGAAAACTTCTAAACTTGTCATGATTAACTTTGAGGAATGGAGGGTGTGCATCAAATTGTCATGCTCTCCCTCTCTTTTCCTCAAATCGCACAGATTAAAAACAGTCGGATTCCTGGAATTTCTGGACGTGAAAGATTACTGCTTTAAACGAACTGCTACAGTTTATAATCGCACGTGTGGAAGACACCTCCAAAGCTGCTCCATTTTGAGACTGCTTGAAATATTCGTAAATAATTTAGTAACTCGATAAAATAAACTATATTCGTAACTTATAACGCACACAAACTAGAAAAAGAAATTTCAATTTTGCCCTTTTTAGTTAATAATAAAAACGTCAAATGAAACTTGAAGTCAAGTCAGTCGGTGGACATGTTAACAATTTAACAAATCGTTTGAGTTCGGAATTTCTCTTAAAAAAGTCAAAATTATCACGAGGGAAAAAAGTTGGAGGAAGGCAGAGCGTAAGCTTGAATATCAGGAGTGCCGTGCAAATCTCCCTCCCACGCAGTTCCACAGAAGTAAAAACCCCTTCTACTCAGACTTGGCCCGAATCGTTCTTTCTTCCCTCTTCCACATATACGTCTGATAACGTGCACGCAATCGAACAAGTGACGTAAGTGGAGAGAAATAGAGGCATCTCGAAGCTCAGATTGAATTAGATCAAGCATGACAAACATATTGATAAACACTATTGAGTGTGTGGTGGAAATCAATGCAGAAATCTGTTAATGAGGGTAGATATTCGATCCGCAGTCGCAGATGAACCAGATTTTCCGATGGAATCGCAAGATCAAGCAATCGAAATAAGAGATTCCAGGAGCACCAAAGGCAGCGGTAGCTACATGAATTCAGAAGGGCGTCCAACGGGTCTGCAGATTCAGCCGTCAGTTAGGAGAGCAGCTCCGGAAAAGAAAATATTGTTGTTTGTCACAAGGCTGGCCCTTTTAGAGAAGGCCGCAAGTGGCCTCGGAAGTCTTGCCTTCGTCTGGGCCACCGTCGTCCTCCTCGGGGGCTTCGCAGTAACTTTAGAAAGGGCAGACTTCTGGTTCGTGACGATTATACTGGTAACTGAGAGCACCCGCGTCTTCAGCCGCAGCCACGAGCTCGAATGGCAGCACGAGACAACGTTGTCCGTCGCGGAATTCAGGGAGAACGCCAAACTGGCAAGTTTCAGAATCTTCAACGCCGGCCGCTTTTTCTTCGCTTCAATTTCGGCCAAATTATCGGCCAAATACATGGAGAAGAAAAGGTCTGATCGGGCAACTTGTAAACTGAAAAGAAGCGTTTCTGCTTCAGATGATCCGCTGGTGCAATATGTGGTTTCTCAGAATGTAAACAGGCTTCTGGTGTGGGCGCAGTTGATGTCCGCGGCTACTTGTATTGCCTTGTCCGTGTGGAGATTATCAGCGCAAAATTACGGCGAGGTTGCGGGCAGCAGCGAGAAGCGGAATCGCAGGCCTGCTTTAAATGTGTTCTACGGCTTGGCTGTGGCAGAGGCGCTTCTGTTCTTGGTGGAGATGGGCTACTTGCAATGGAAAATCCGGGTGCAGAAGCTCCTGGTTCAGGTGAAGGACGAGTTCGGATTCGACGATAAATTGGAGGGCGTGCTTCGACGCTTTTTCTACGACACGTACTCGCTATCCGTCAAGGGAAGCGTTTTCGACGGTCTGAAGATGGATTTGATCTGCTTCAGCGTGGATCTGCTCAAGTCGACCACAGACCATGGGCAGCTGAGCGGTGCCCGGGTGCTCTCTTCCCTGGTTCGGGACTCTCGTTTCTCCGAAGAAACGTTGCGCTCCGTCGGGATTATGCAGGACGTGGTGGAGCGTCTCCTGGAAATGCTCAACTGGAAGAATCGCCATGAACAAGAGGTCCGAAAGGCCGTCGCCGAGATTGTTTGTAGTTTTGTTAAAAAGAATCGCAATTCGCTTCGTGTGGCGCAGATCTCCGGGGCTGTAGAATCAATTGCTTCCTTGCTCTACGACTCCGCACTCAATGAGCCCCGAGACTACGACTACTCGGGGATTAGTCTTCTCGGCCTCCGCATCCTCAAAAACCTTGCCACAGACCACAGCAACTCTGCCAGGATTGGAAGAACAGAAGGCCTGCTTCCCAAAATCATACGGTTTACAGACGTACATTCTGGGAATTCGTCCAAAGCCCAGATCAAGACTTTGAAGCTCTCCTTGCAACTGTTGAAAATGCTGGCGGCCTGTAAGGGTGAAATAGGGAACGTGTTGAGAAAAGACATAATGAAAAACGTCTTTACTATAAGCAATCTCAGAGAACTTCTTCTCTATGAAGGCTCGGACCGTTTGCGGCTCCAAATCCTGGCCATTGAGACGCTCACCAGCCTTGCTCTGGAAGAGGAAGGCAGGGAGATCATCGGAAGCACTGGCGGAGTTTTGGGTAATCTTTTCTCTGTATTTTTCATGGAGAGGATTAATACTAAAGAGGATGAGGAGACGAGGCAACTGGTGAGCAAGGCAGGAGAAGCCCTCACTCTGCTTGCACTCCACAATCATCAAAACTGCCAAGCTATGATAAAACTCAAATTGACGCGACATCTGAGCGGAAACAACCATGTAATCAGGGACTTGATTGGTGTGCTGAAAGATCCTCTTCAGGGAGTTCACGCGGCAAGAATTCTTCGTAACTTATCCGCTTATGCTCAAACAGATTGCGAGGAGCTCACGGAAGTCAAGGAAGCGGCAGCGCAGGTAAAATCCCCTTGACACGTTTAAAATGTTTTTAAAGTTTTGAATCGTATAAAATTTTCTAGTGCTCATGCACAGTTGTGTTGTTTTTCTGTGTTGTTTTTCTTTTGTTCAGGTCTTAAAGCTTGTGATGGAGGAGCAAGACGTACTTCAAGAAGCTGCCATGGGACTAGCCGCTCAAATCTTTAATAAGTTGTTCAACAAATCAAGCATTGATAATGTATTTTACGAGGCGGCGATTACTCAGAGATCATTTGTGAGGCGATTGACAGATGTTTTGCTGAGATATCCTCGCCCATCAATCAAGGTTCCGAATATTAGAAGATTTTGCATTGAGGTGGTGATTTGTATGCTGGAAAAAGATAAATCATGTTTTGTGACAGAAAGAATGGAATTGGAGGAGGGTTTGAGACGTGTGGAGGAAACAACGTCGGAATTGGAGAGCTACATTAGCTTATCGGGGAGCATTGGTCTCACCCGACACCACGTCACCATCCATTCCCTCGTAAACACTGCTCTCTCACTGCTTTCTTCTTAACTCATATGTACAGAATTTCTCTTCTCTATGTGTAGTAACTTGTGTCACAAGGAATATGGCGCCATGTTCCCAATATTATGAATTGGAATGAATATGACGGCGTGACATTTAACCTCCTCTCTAGTCTTTCATCGTTATCTACTAATTGTGTCATGTTGAGAATAGTCTTTCAAGATGATAAACTCATGCAATTTGTTAAAACTACTTATCTTTCTCACATTTTTGTCGCAATCTTTATCTTGTCCAAACTTCCCTCGACCAGAATTTCCAGGAATCCGACCGTTTTAAATTTGGGTGATTGTAAGACTTTGATAAGCGTGAAATGGCCGTTAGAATCTGCTGCACACCCTCCATCTGTCAAAATTAATCATGACATATTGAAACGGGCTTTCAAATTATCTTTATATGAAAGATATTATAAAGTTGAAATATACTTGTTCTTATATATTCATTATTTTATATTATTAGAGCAAGTAGATTATACTATATAAATAATAATAATAATAATATATTAGGAACATAAGACATTAATTGTAGCAAATCAAATTTGATTTTGTTTGATATATATTTCATTTGTATTAATATTTTTCTAGCGCTTGTATCGAAATAGATGAAAGGTAATGCTATAAGAAAATAAAAATGTATAATATTATTACATAAATATATAATTCTATAATAGTAATTTATATTAAAAAATATTATAGATACTATATAGTAATTAATTAATAAATATACAATATACTTAATTTCAACACACTATTTTATAATTTGAATATTATAATAATAATATTTTAATATAATATTATTTTATTCTATATAATTTTTTTTATAGGTTTGATGTTAACATTTTTTATTTTATAAATACCAATATTAAATTTATGCTTATCATATATGATAAAATTAGAAGATGAATGATTTTTTTAATATTTATATTATTAAAAATGATTGATTTCTTTTGTCAAAATAAATAAGTTGAAATGGTTCTACAAATATGATAGTCAATAATATAACGAATGATAACACTAATAAGATTTTCATAATGAATGAAATGGTTCTCTCATAAAAGAGCCTATCGGCTAATTATTGAATATAATTATTTCTTAAAAATAGTATTTAATAATTAAGACTATTTAGAAAGTTCTAAAGATAAAGATATTGAATTATTTTTAAATTGTTTAGTAGGGAAATTTTAAAATAGGATGGAAATATGTAATCTTTTTACTAAAAGTAATACATAATAACTCAAAATAAAAGAAAATATGGAAAATAATAATAATTCAATAATGATAAAATATTGTAAAAATTCTTCACTTGTATGTATGTGTATGTATGCATGGATGGATATAAATATATACATGTGTATACATATAAATGAATGTATATGTACATGTAATTTATCATATGATACATCACATACATATATATATGTACACACACTTTTGTACATATTTGTGTGTGTGTGTGTGTGTGTACATAGTATAAATATAAACATTTTATATGTATATACAAATACATGTGTATGTATATATAATGTTTGAAACTTCATCCTAACATTCCTTTGAGAATGATTGCAGACATTACATTAAAATAGTCTAGCACATTACAACTAATGAGATCAACGAACATACTTAGTACCTTGTTCATTTTTTGGTCAATGAGGTCATATGGATTTCTTTTCTTCAGTATTTGAAGGAACTCTATAAATATACTTTCTTTGGTTGTTGTTCCAAGAAGAGTCATTGCACATATAGAATCTAAAAAAATTCTAATCCTATTGTGAATTTCATTTGCTTCTATTTTATTTTTCTTTACTCTTTTTGTCACAACATTTAATATCTTTAATTTTTATTTATTTAATAAATTAATAGATTTTGAATTATTGAATAATTATGTAAAATATATTTATTTCAAAAACAAAATATAAAATTTTATTTATATGTATTTATTACTCAATCTTTATATATATATAAAGTTGTAG
>BSBK01007727.1:720000-761683 GCA_027943335.1 Chamaecyparis obtusa
GGCTTTGTCTCTTCGTCCTGAGTAATTGGTATACCTTGGATGGCACCAAGATAAACATTTTCTTCTGAAATGTCCTTTTCTTTCACATTAATCTCTCTATTAAGAAGATTTTCTATAGCTTCCTCTGTATATTGAATAGATGTAGCTGCAATCCCATGTTCATCAAGAATATTCCTTGCACCATTGATTAATATATCATGCAATTCCTTAATAGTTTCATTCTTAACAGAATTCATAACTAGATTTTCCATAGCCAATTTTCTTCTTGATCGTTGCAATATTTTCTCCTCAACAGAACATTTTATAATCAGTTGATATACAATCACATTTTTCTCTTGGCCAATCCTGTGGGCTTGCAATTCAGCCTATAGATCCACAAAAGGGTTGAAATCTAGATCTAGTGGACTTCCTATGACCCCTTCGACACCTTAGGACACACTTGAGGGTTCACATGTGTAAAAAGGGGTCATGGGGACTTCCTAGGGGTCCTAGTATGCCTTATCACGCGTTAGGACCCCTAAGAAGTACCCATGACCCCTATTGACACATTGAAATTCTCAAGTGTGTCCTAAGGGGTCCTATAACCCCTTCGAACACACTTGAGCATTCAAATGTTTCAAAAAGGGTCATGGGGACTTCCTAGGGGTCCTAGTATGCCTTATCACATGTTAGGACCCCTAGGAAGTCCCCATGAGCCTTATTGACATATTGAAATGCTCAAATGTGTCTTAAGGGTTCCTACGACCCCTTCGGACACACTTGAGCATTCAAATGTTTCAAAAGGGGTCATGGGGACTTCTGAGGGGTCCTAGTATGCCTTATCATGTGTTAGGATCCCTAGGAAGTGCCCATGACCCCTATTGACACATTGGAATGGTCAAGTGTGTCCTAAGGGGTCTTATAACCCCTTCAGACACACTTGAACATTCAAATGTGTCAAAAGGGGTCATGGGGACTTCCTAGGAGTCCTAGTATGCCTTATCACGTGTTATGACCCCTAGGAAGTCCCCATGACTCCTATCAAAAAATTGGAATGCTCAAGTGTGTCTTAAAGGGTCCTACAACCCCTTCGGACACACTTGAGCATTCAAATGTGTCAAAAGGGGTCATGGGGACTTCCTAGGGGTCCTAGTATGCCTTATCACATGTTAGGACCCCTAGGAAGTCCCCATGACTCCTATGGACACATTGGAATGCTCAAGTGTGTCTTAAGGGGTCCTACGACCCCTTTGGACACACTTGAGCATTCAAATGTGTCAAAAGGGGTCATGGGGACTTCCTAGGGGTCCCTGTATATCTTATCACGTATTAGGACCCCTAGGAAGTCCCCATGACCCCTTTTGACACATTGTAACCCACAAATGTGTCCTAAGGGGTCTTACGACCCCTTCAGACACACTTGAGGGTTCAAATGTGTCAAAAGGGGTCATGGGGACTTCCTAGGGGTCCTAGTACACCTTATCATGTGTTAGGACCCCTAGGAGGTCCATATGACCCATTTTGACACATTGGAACCCTCAAGTGTGTCCTATGGGGTCATACGACTCCTTTGGACACACTTGAGCATTCAAATGTGTCAAAAGGGGTCATGAGGACTTCCTAGGTTTCCTAGTATGCCTTATCACGCATTAGGACCCCTAGGAAGTCCCCATGACCCCTTTCAACACATTGGAACCCTCAAGTGTATCCAAAAGGGTCCTATGACCCCTTTAGACAGACTTGAGGGTTTAAATGTGTCAAAAGGGGTCATGGAGACTTCCTAAGGGTCCCAGTACACCTTATCATGTGTTAGGACCCCTAGTAAGTCCCCATGACCCCTTTCGACATATTGGAACCCTCAAGTGTGTCTTAAGGGGTCCTATGACACCTTCAAACACACTTGAGCATTCAAATGTGTCAAAAGGGGTCATGAGGACTTCCTAGGGGTCCTAGTACACCTTATCATGTGTTAGGACCCCTAGGAAGTCCCCATTACCCCTATCTACACATTAGAATGCTCAAGTGTGTCCTAAGGGGTCCTACAACCCCTTTGAACACACTTGAGCATTCAAATGTGTCAAAAGGGGTCATGGGGACTTCGTAGGGGTCCTAGCATGCCTTATCATACTTTAGAACCCCTAGGAAGTCCTCATGACCCCTATCGACAAATTAGAATGCTCAAGTGCATCTTAAGGGGTCCTACGACCCCTTCGGACACACTTGAGCATTCAAATGCATCAAAAGGGGTCATGGGGACTTCTTAGAGGTCCTAGTATGCCTTATCACGCGTTAGGACCCGTAGGAAGTCCCCATGACCTCTATGGACATATTGAAATGCTCAAGTGTGTCTTAAGGTGTCCTACGACCCCTTCAGAGACACTTTAGCATTCAAATGTGTCAAAAGGGGTCATAGGGACTTCCTAGGCATCCTAGTACACCTTATCATGCGTTAGGACCTCTAGAAAGTCCCCATGACCCCTTTCGACAAATTGGAACCCTCAAGTGTGTCCTAAGGGGTGACACATTGGAACCCTAAAGTGTGTCCTAAGGGGTCCTATGGCCCCTTCGAACACACTTGAGGGTTCATATGTGTCAAAAGGGGTCATGGGGACTTCCTAGAGGTCCTAGTATGAATTATCACATGTTAGGACCCTTAGGGAGTCCCCATGACCCCTTTTGACACATTGGAACCCTCAAGTGTGTCCTAAGGGGTCCAATGACCCCTTTAGACACACTTGAGCATTATAATGTGTCAAAAAGGGTCATGGGGACTTCCTAGGGGTCCTAGTATGCCTTATCATGTGTTAGGACCCCTAGAAAGTCCCAATGACCCCTATTGACACATTGGAATTCTCAAGTGTGTCCTAAGGGGTCCTACGACCCCTTCAAACACACTTGAGCATTCAAATGTATGAAAAGGGGTCATGGGGACTTTTTAAGGGTCCTAATACACCTTATCACACATTAGGACCCCTAGAAAGTCCCCATGACCCCTATCAAGACATTAGAATGCTCAAGTGTGTCTTAAGGGGTCCTACAACCCTTTTGAACACACTTGAGCATTCAAATGTGTCAAAAAGGGTCATGGGGACTTCCTAGGCGTCCTAGTATGCCTTATCACACGTTAGGACCCCTAGGACATCCCAATGACCCCTATGTACACATCGGAATGCTCAAGTGTGTCTTAATGTGTCTTACGAGCCCTTCGGACACACTTGAGTGTTCAAATGTGTCAAAAGGGGTCATGGGGACTTCCTATGGGTCCTAGTACACCTTATCATGTGTTAGGACCCCTAGGAAGTCCCCATGACCCCTTTTGACACATTCAAACCATCAAGTGTGTCCTAAGGTGTCCTATGACCCTTTCAGACACATTTGAGGGTTGAAATGTGTCAATAAGGGTCATGGGGACTTTGTCTTGGAGATTTGCTAGCAGGCTAGTACTGACTATATGTTTATCATTAATGACAACATATGAAAAGTAGCATGCATGGAATTTTTATGTAGTAAGCTTTTATTATATGTAGCATGGACATGATATCAGCATGATATCATGGGCACAGAGGTTAACTGTTAGTACAGATAGTTATATAGCAGCTTGTGTCAGTAGTGTTCCTAACAGAGTAAAAGACAGTGTTCTGTGTATGGTTGTCTGTATAGTTATCATGGAGCCTTGCACACTTGGATATATTTTGAAGACATGTCAGTGATGTTAAGTTCATGGATGCATGGTCTGATGATGAACGTAAGTAAATTTATGCAGTCGCTATTCGCCAGTAGCAGTTTCCTGTGTTTGTTTAGCAGAGCTGACAGAGATTTTATTGGTTCTTGAGTTGCACCTATCTTGAGGGTATACGCCCTTGGATTTAAGATTGGAGAAGTGTTATTGATGTTAGGTTAAGAGTGCATGAGTTAATTCATCTTACAAAGAAAGTTCCAGTTGTTTTGGTAGAGCTGACAGTGTGTAGCGTGCGTTTACAATTATTTTATTAGATAGGTCCCAGAATGTGTTGCGTGCATAGTAGAGCCAACAAAATGTTTATTAGAGTTTGTTATGGTTTCTCTAATATGATTTCAAGGTGGTTCTAATAGGCTGACTTGATTATATTATTTGGAGGAAAGATATTTATAGGTAGTCATTTGTGATTGCTTGAGTGTGGTTCATGGTTGATTAAGCATAGCAGAGTAGAGTGTGTAAAGTTTTGAGCCATCAGTAGAAGGTCTATGTGACCAAGTAAAGTACTTGTGCTACTCATTGGAACTGATCCAGATAGTAGGTCAAAGCGTAGTTCACCAAGATCTAGATATAGTGTGTATCTGTTAATCAGAAAGTTGTAGCCTTCGCCCATTTGAGTAGTGAGTTCTCGGACAGTGCATCCTCTCCCCTAATAGGGACAATTGTAAAAGACTCCTAATAGGGTCTGACCCTTGACCAAGTCTACTGTACTTAATATATTGTAAAGCTACTCCTAACAGGGTAAAGGATCTTCTAACAAGGATCATTATACACTAGTACATAATATTTGTGGGTATCAAATCCCACCAAGGTTTTTACCTATTTGGGTTTCCCCGTAACCAAAATATTGGTATTGTGTTCATGTGTTCTTTCATTTTGTTTATGCTTTATGTTTAAGTATACTTAATTGGATAAAGAATTGAATCTTGTAGATAACTGATTCACCCCCCCCCCCCCTCTTAGTTATCTCTTTGGACTATTCCTAGCAATTGGTATCAGAGCCAAGTGCCTCGGAGAGAAATTTTAACAGCTTGAGGTTGATCAGATGACATTATGAAGGGTGCTCCCCTTAATACCACAAACACATACAAAAATAAAGAAACAAAAACAATTTGCAAGAACAGAAAACGGGCTTCTTATTATCTCCATAAATGTGGAATTACAAATTTTAGAATTGCAATATGCAAAGCCACATGGGCATTCCCTTTACAATATTTTGTAGGACAAAGCCTCGAATCATTACCCAAATCTACCCAGAACTTCTCCGAACTGCCTAAGACAACACTACAACCTTCCTTATATAGGCAATTTTCCACCGCCTGGGAAGGTTCCAGAATTTTATCCAATAAGGTCGACCAAATTTAGAATTATTTTATTTTACAATTTATTACATCAAAGTTGGCTCAAAACAACTTTTGAAACCCAAACAAAAATTTTGAAGGAAAATCATTTTTCACCATTTCAGGTGACCCAACTTCCGGAGACCATAAGTCATCATCCGTTGACCCGATTGACTATTATAACCCCATTTTAGAAAGGGCGCGAAGCACTCTACAACACTTGAAGTAAGCAAGCTTCATTCAGCCAAAGTTTCGACCCCATCCGGTGGCTCTAAAGCCTTCAAAACTCAGTTCAAAGTTTTTGTACCCTGTTGCCAATATCAAAAATCTTCAATATCTACAAAGCTAGACTTGATTTGTCAATGAAACTTTACCGGCAGGCTGATATGACCAAAATGAACCTCTAGAGAAGAAAATAGACCATTCTAAGCCCGAACAGAAAACTTACTAAAAATAGTAACTTTCCAAAAATAGCATCTCTGCACAAGATAGTCCTTATTTAAAAGAAACCAAAAATATTTTTGGGTGATGCAAGATTGCTCTTACACCCAGGATGCTCCTGCATCAGATACCCAGGGTAATTTGAGAAGTGACCCTATCACAACTCAGGTGTGAAGAGGAAAACCAAAATGGTTAACCTCCTCCTTTGTCAGCCATGATGAATCTTCAATAGGTCATCCTTTCCATTTGACCAAATATTCTTCATATGTCTTGTTCCTTGTGCTTCTACCAACACGACTATCTAGTATGTCTTCAATCTCTTTAGTAGCTAAAATAGTTGCTAGAATACTCCACTGTGTTGCTGTGATCTCATCTTCAACACCTCCCTCATGATATTCTGTCAAATCTGAAATGTTAAACACTGGTGAAATATTCAGCTCAGTAGGCAATTCTACCTCATATGCATTTCCTGAATCATACTTCTTCATTATCTTACATGGCCCAAACTTCTTCATTTTCAACTTGTTATATGTACCAACTGGAAATCTCTCCTTCCGCAAATGAACCATGACTTCATCTCCAACCTAAAATTCCTTATGCCTCATTTTCTCATCTTCCTTAGCCTTATAATATGCATTCATCTTGGTAATATGCTTCCTCACCTCCTCATGGATGTTCTTCAAATGTTCTGTAAAATCCTCAGCTTCTGCACTACTTATTTCTCCTTTATCTATCTTCCTCAACTTAGATGCATTTCTGGGACTACTTCCAGATACAATCTGTGGATGATGTGATGAACTAAACTTCAAATCTATCTTCAACTCTTCACTTTCTGCTAGTGTCATTTTATCTGCTTCCTTATTTGGAAAACTAGCTCCTGGAATCAAGTCCATCTAATGACTGATCTTTCTTACTGGTGGTAATCCATTAGGCACATTATCGGATACAATATCTTGAAGCTCATTCAATAATTCTATAACTTCTACAGGTACATCTTCTACTTCCTCTTTCCCAACCTTTGGAATTAAGGTAAAACACAAATGCTCATGCCACATACCATCTAAGAAATTTCCTCTATCAAAAAAAGTTATTCTTGCATTACCACATACCTTTTCTTCTGTTTCCTTCAATGGTTTTAGCTTATGTCACACTCCATCCTTTATTAGGGAATAGGTATTCGCATGACCATCATGTACAACACACCTTTCAAACTGCCAAGGTCTACCCAACAACATATGACATGCATCCATAGATACGATATCACATAGTACCTCATCTTGGTACCCGCTGATCTTGAACTTCACTAGGCACTGTTCACTGACCATGACCTTGTGGTCATCTTGCACCCAGGCAACCCGATATGGATGTGGATGTTTCTGCCTCTTGAGATTCAACTTTGTCAGCATCTCTTCTAACACCAAATTATCAGTACTTCCACTATCAATAATCACAACACAACACTTACCCTCACACTTGCACCTAGTGCGAAATAGGCTCCTCCTTTGTTCAGGTTCATTCTCACCAGTCAGCAAGACTCTTCTATTAATCAGTGTTTCTCCTCTTTCAGCATCTTCAGAATGTGATGATCTAGTATCTTCATCTACATGTACAACTCTAGCGTGGTCTTCATTTCTCCTATCTATCTTTCCTTGGCATTGAGGACATTCAAATGCCCTATGACCTTCTTCCCCACAATAAAAACATGTTCCACGGAAGCCTCCTCTTCCAAATCCTTGTCCTCTTCCTCTTCCTCTTCCTCTCCAATCTCTATTATTCTGATCATGGAAATGATTGAAATTATCTCCTCTCTAATTCTGACTGTTAATAGCCTCATCCTGCTTTTTCAAATCTTCATTTTGATCTCCATATGACCGTCCACCAGATCTTCCATCACGACCTCTTCCGCTTTGTCTTCTCTCAAACTTCTTGTTCAACTTTTCCTCTACTTTTAGGGCAAACTGGTATGCCTCTTCAATACTGTTCATTCGAACTAGATTCAATTCTTCCTAAATGCTCAGCCTTAACCAATTAAGGTAATGGGAAACTTTCTCCTTGTTAGCTTCTACATGGCCTGTTCTGATGAGGATTCGATAGAACTCTTCTGTATACTCCTGAACAGATCTTCCTACTTGCTTCAAACTTTGCATCTTCTTTAGTAGGTCAAGCTCATAATCAATAGGAATGAACTGCCACTTCAATTTATCCACCATTTGATCCCATCTTGTGATTTTATCTTTCCCTCTTCTATTTCACTCCAATTGAATCTCTTTCCACTAGATCTTCGTATGACCTTTCAGTTTGGCCTTCACGAATTTGACTCTATCAGGATCCTCAATATCTTTATACTCAAAATATTCTTCACATTCATTGATCCAGTCGATCAACTCCTCTGGGTTAAGATTTCTTGAAAATGCAGGAACCTCAATCTTAGGTCTTTTCCCAATCTTGGAAATGGCCCGAAAAAGTCTTTCTTCCTCCTAGTTTAAAATTTCATCTTCTTCTTGATCAAAATTTCCTTCTCCCTCGGCTTCATCCTCACTTTTGTCTCTGACATTAAGATTCTTTCCTCTGTGAATCTCTTCTTGCAATGCTTGCACTTGTCTCTAGAGTGCTCTAACCTCAGGTGTTACAACACCAGCTCTTCTTCCACATTCCCTTCATGGAGGCATTTTCACACTGCTTGCTGAAACCCTAACCACGGTCCTAGTGCAAACTGCCTCATAGTCAGCGATCTATTTACACAGAAACCCTAATCCACGGTCCTGGTGCAAACTACCTAACAGGTGGCGATCTGCTTACACACTCAGGAACTCCCACTTTGATACCACTTGATGAAGGGTGCTCCCCTTAATACCACAAACACATACAAAAATAGAGAAACAACAACAATTTGCAAAAACAAAAAATGGGCTTCTTATTATCTCCATAAATGTGGAATTACAAATTTCAGAATTACAATATACAAAGCCACATGGGCATTCCCTTTACAATATTATGTAGGACAAAGCCTTGAATCATTACCTAGATCTACCCAGAACTTCTCCGAACTACCCTAGACAACACTACAACCTTCCTTATATAGGCAATTTTCCACCACCTGGGAAAGTTCAAAAATTTTAGCCAATAAGGCCGACCAAACTTAGAATTATTTTATTTTACAATTTATTACATCAAAGTCGGTTCAAAATAACTTTTGAAACCCAAACATAAATTTTGAAGGAAAATTATTTTCCACTATTTCAGGTGACCCAACTTCTAGAGACCATAAGTCATCACCCGTTGACCTTATTGACTATTATAACCCCATTTCAGAAAGGGCGCGAAGCGCTCTACAACATTTGAAGTAAGCAAGCTTCATTCAGCCGAAGTTTCGACCTCATCTGAGGCCTCTAAAGCCTTCAAAACTCAGTTCAAAGTTTATGTACCCTGCTACCAATACCAAAAATCTTCAATATCTACAAAGCTAGACTTGATCTATCAATGAAACTTTACTAGAAAACTGATATGACCAAAATGAACCTCCAAAGAAGAAAATAGACCATTTTGAGCCCAAATAGAAAACTTACTAAAAATAGTAACTTTCCAAAAATAGCAGCTCTGCAGAAGATAGCCCTTATTGAAAAGAAACCAGAAATATTTTTGGGTGATGCAAGATTGCTCTTACACCTAGGATGCTCCTGCATCATGGCAACTTCAGGAAAGAAAGTCCTAAGTTCGATGGAGAGAACTATCTTGATTGGAAGAACAAGATGGTGACTCATTTGTAGTGCATTGCTTTTGAATTTTTTAATGTAACTATCAAAGCAACCAAGATTCCTACATTAGAAGACCTTGCAAAATATGATGCTACTGACACACAAAAGGAATTGTTTCATCAGAATGCTATAGCTAAAGGAGCCCTTATCAGTGCCCTATCTAATGGTGAATTATCAGAAGTAAAAAAGGTAGATACAACCCACAAAATATGGAAGCACCTAGAAGACATATTTGAAGGAGACAAACAAGCAAAGGATGCGCGCAGAAAGATATGGAAGAAAAGATACAATACATTAGAGATGTTGCCTGAGGAAAACATCAGAGCTTACAATCAAAGGATCAATGAAGCAGTTGCTGGAATCTGGAACAATGGTGGAGAGATTTCAGAGGAGGACATTATAGACAAGTTAATGACTACTCTTACTCCAGAATATGAAAGCAAGATCAACATCCTTGATGAAACAATGCAACTTACATCAAATCTCAAGAGAGAGACCTTGATCAGCAAAATATCAGCTTTTGAGATTTCAAGATTGAAGACAGAACCAAAGAGTGAGACAGCTTTCAAAGCAAGAGTTCATGGTAAGAAATCTGGAAACACTTCTGGTAATTTTGATGATGATGATGAAGAGAAAACATTAGATGATTTTATTGCTATGATTGCCAAAAGAGAAAAGAAAGGAAAAGGAAAATATGAAGGCCAATTACCATTTAAGTTCTTTTCATGTAATAAGATCGGTCATTTTGCATCTAAGTGTCCCACTAGAGCTAGAAAGTTCAAGAAGGATTACAAGCCTAAGTATTCTAAGGAATGCTACTATGCTGGAGATGAAGTTTCAGATGAAAAATTTGGTGAAGAAGAAATTGGATTCATTGCTATTATAGACAAGATGAATAACAAGATAGTTCATGAAGATAAGAAAGAGAATCAAGAGCTTGCATTGATTTCACAAGCTGACATAAGGAAAGACTGGATTATAGACAATGGATGTTCACATCACATGACAGATGATAAAGGTAGGTTTGTTCATTTGGACAAATACAATGGTGGTATGGTCAGATTTGGAGACAACACTCCTAAACCTATAGTTGGTAGAGGATCCATCACTCTGGATGGAAAGAACAGTACAGATGATGTTCTTTATGTTGATGGTTTGAAACATAACCTTCTCAGTGTTGGACAGCTACTTGGAAAAGGCTATCAGTTGGAGTTCAAAGATGACAAATGCATCATTAACAACAAATATGGTGTTATGATTGTATCAGGCTCAAAGACAAGAGGTAATGTTTTTCAACTCAATTCAGAAGCAAGTTGTTGTGTTAGTAAAGTTGATGACAGTTGGTTATGGCATAAAAGACTATGTCATATCAATTTTGATAACATAGAAAAGATAAGCAATGTTAAGGTAGTAAGAGATCTACCTAGCATAGCAAAGCCAGTTGATACTATATGTAGGGAATGTGTGATGGGAAAGCATGTAAGAAATTATTTTAGGAGCAAGCATAATTCAGTAGAGAACAAGTTGGATCTGATTCATGCAGACCTATGTGGTCCAACTGAAACAAGATCATACTATGGTGAAAGGTATTTCATTTTGTTTGTTGATGATTATACTAGGATGATGTGGGTTGCTTTCTTAAAGGATAAGTCAAAAGCATTTAAGAAATTCAAAATATTCAAAGCTAAGGTTAAGAATGAATCTGGACTAAAGATAAAATGTTTGAGATCGGATAGAGGAGGAGAATTCACATCTGATAGATTTTATTTGTATTGCAAAGAACATGGCATAAAGAGACAGTTAAGTGCACCTAGAACCCCTCAGCAGAATGGAATTGTAGAGAGAAGGAATATTATCATTCTTGATACAGCGCGCACCATTATGATAGAAGGAAAAGTTGCACACACCTATTGGAGAGATACGGTCAATACAACAATTTATACCATCAATAGAATTCAATTGAGGCCATGCATTGACAAAACACCATATGAGCTATGGTTTGGTAATGTTCCCACATTAAAATACTTTAAAATCTTTGGAAGCAAGTGCTACATCAAGAGGGATGAAGCAATAGGCAAGTTTTATGCAAGAAGTGATGAAGATATTTTTCTTGGTTACTCTACTAAAAGTAAAGCTTATAGATGTTTCAGTTTAAGATTGAAAAAAATCATTGAAAGTGCTCATGTAAAGATTGATGAAAAGTTTATGATTCAAGAAAGATATCATGATTACTCACCCATGATTGAAGAAGAACCTAGACCCTCCACTAGTGAGACAATTATTGAAGAAATGTTTGATAGTATTGATGTGTTATTCAATGACCCTAAGACAAGTGAAGAAAATACTCCTAAGGCTGATAAATTAGCATCACCTAAAGTTCCAAATTTTATATCAAGAAATCATTCCAAGGCAGACATCATTGGAGATCAGAGCGGAAAAGTCTTAACAAGGTCACAAGCAAAGAACACAGCTAGCAATGAAGTGGTATGTTTACTATCTCAGATTGAACCTTTAAGTGTTGAAGATGCTTGTAATGATTCAAGTTGGCATGATGCTATGAAAGAAGAACTTGATCAGATTATTAAGAATGACACTTGGGAACTGGTCCCAAAACCTAGTGATAAGAATGTGATTGGAACAAAGTGGATATTCAAAAACAAGATGAATGAAGATGGTATAGTAGTAAGAAATAAAGAAAGATTAGTATGTAAGGGATATGTGTAAAGAGAAGGCATTGATTATTCAGACACATTTGCACCTGTGAGTAGATTAGAAGTTATTAAGTTATTTCTAGCCTATGGTACAATCAAAAACTTCAAAGTTTATCAGATGGATGTCAAGTCAGCATTCCTGAATGGAGACTTAAAAGAAGAAGTAAACATTGAGCAGCAATAAGGACTCACCTTATCAGATAGACCTGATATGGTATGCAGATTAAAGAAGGCCCTCTATGGACTTAAGCAAGCCCCTAGAGCATGGCATGAGAGACTAGATGGATACTTAACAAAGATTGGATTCAAGAAAGGAGAAACAGATTGTAATCTATTCATTAGAGAGACATCTTAAGGTTTGTTACTTGTAGCTATATTTGTTGATGACATTATCTTTGGAGGTAATGACAAGCTCAGTGTTGAATTTTCCAAAGAAATGTAGAATGAGTTTGAGATGATTATGATTGGTCCTATCAAATACTTTTTGGGACTAAATGTGCAGCAGACAGAAAAAGGGATTTTTATTAATCAGTCAAAGTATGTGAAATAGATACTGAAGAAATTCAAGATAGATGATTGCAAGCTAGTAGGAACTCCTATGATCACTGGATGCAAGCTTACAAAAAAAGATGACTCACCAGTAGTAGATATAACATTGTATAAGTCTATGATTGGTAAACTCATATATCCTACTCAGACTAAACCTGATATTTCCAATGTAGTTGGCATAGTTGGAAGATTTGCAGCAGATCCTAAACAAAGTCACCTCATGGTAGTAAAGATAATATTTAGATACTTGCAGGGCACTATAGATTATGGTCTATGGTATCCTAATTCAGAAAATGTTGAGCTTCATGTGTACACTGATGAAGATTGGGCAGGATGTGTTGATGATAGAAAGAGTACTTCAGGTGGAGCAGTATTTCTTGGTGATAGACTTGTCACTTGGACAAGCAAGAAAAAAAATTGTATTTCTCAGTCAAAGCAGAAGCGGAGTATGTTGCAGCAGCCTTGAATTGTTCTACAATTGTTTGGGTCAAGCAGATGATAAAAGATTTTGGAATTCATATTGATTATCCTATTGTTATTCACTGTGATAACACTAGCACTATCAATATGTCAAAGAACCCTGTGATGCATACAAAGACAAAGCACATAGAGATCAAGTATCACCTCCTAAGAGAGAAAGTGGCAGAGAAAAAGTCAAGTTGGACTATGTGAGTACTAAAGATCAATTGACAGATATATTCACAAAGCCCTTGCCTAAGGATACTTTTGAGTATCTCAGGGAAAAGTTGAGATTAATTCCCTTCCCTGATTCTGCTTAGAAGAAAGAAGGAAAGGCATCAATCCTTTGGGACTGATGGAAGGTTGACTACTCTACCTCAGGAGTAGTACTAGTGCTTAAAATAAATGGCACCCTTTTCAATTGATGTCAAAGGGGGAGTAATATATAGAGTCATGAAAAATAGAAGAAAAAAGAGGAGTAATATACTAAGGGGGAGAACCATTCAGTTATGACAGTAGTATAGTTGAGGAAATGGAGAATATTAGAAAATATTGCAGCGGATAGAGGATTCATCCTTGGGTGAGTTTTGAAGAGGAAATGGAGAATGTTATAAAAGAAATGTTCATTTGGGTTGGTGGTGGTTTTTCATTCCACATTTGCCATCAATGCCAAAGGGGGAGATTGTTGGAGATTCGCCAGCAGGCCAGTACTGACTGAATGTTTGTCATTGATGACAACATATGGAAAGTAGCATGTGTAGAAGTCTTATGTAGTAATATTTTAGTATATGTATCATGGACATGATATCAGCATGATATCAAGGGCGCAGAGGTTAACTGTTAGTAAAGACAGTTATATAGCAGCTTGTGTCAACAGTGTTCCTGACAGAGTAACAGACAATGTTCTATGTATGGTTGTTCGTACAGTTATCATGGAGCCTTGCATGCTTGGATATATGTTGAAGAAATTTCAATGATGTTAAGTTCATGGACACATGCTCTGATGATGAACACAAGTAAAGTTATGTAGTCGCTATTCGCCAGTAGTAGTTTCATGTGTTTGTTCAACAGAGCCAATAGAGATTTTATTGGTTCTTGAGTTGCACCTATCTTGAAGGTATGTGCCCTTGGAGTTAAGCTTAGAGAAGTGTTATTGATGTTTAGTTAAGAGTGCATGAGTTAATTTAGCTTACAAAGAAAGTTCCAGTTGGTTTGGTAGAGCCAATAGTGTGTAGTGTGCGTCTACAATTATTTTATTACACAGGTCCCAGAATGTGTTCTGTGCATAGTAGAGCTGACATAATATTTATTGGAGTTTTTTATGGTTTCTCTAATATGATTTCAAGGTGGTTCTAATAGGCTGACTTGATTATATCATTTGGAGGAAAGATATTTATAGGCAATCATTTGTGATTGCTTGAGTGTGGTTAATGGTTGATTAAGCACATCAGATCAGAGTGTGTGAAGTGTTGAGCCATCAGTAGAAGCTCTATGTGACCAAGTAAAATACTTGTGCTATTCATTGGAACTGATCCAGATAGCAGGTCAAAATGTAGTTCACCAAGATCTAGATATAGTGTGTATCTGTTAATCAGAAGGTTGTAGCCTTCACCCATTTGAGCAGTGAGCTCTTGGATAGTGCATCCTCTCCCCTAACAGGGACAATTGTAAAAGACTCCTAATAGGGTCTGACCCTTGACCAGGTCTACTGTACTTAATATTTTGTAAAGCTACTCCTAACAGGGTAAAGGATCTTCTAACAAGGATCATTATACACTAGTACAGAATATTTATGGGTATCAAGTCCCATCGAGGTTTTTACCTATTTGGGTTTCCCCATAACCAAAATATTGGTGTTATGTTCATGTGTTCTTTCATTTTGGTTATGCTTTATGTTTAAGTATACTTAAGTGGATAAAGAATTGAATCTTGTAGATAACTGATTCACCCCCCCTCTCAGTTATCTTTTTAGACTATTCCTAACACTTTGTAGGGGTCCTAGTATGCCTTATCACGTGTTAGGACCCCTAGGAAGTCCCCATGACCCCTTTCGACACATTGGAACCCTCAAGTGTGTCCTAAGGGGTCCTATGACCCCTTCAGACACACTTGAGCATTCAAATGTGTCAAAAGGGGTCATGGGGACTTCCTAGGGGTCCTATTATGCCTTATCATGTGTTAGGACCCCTAGGAAGTCACCATGACCCCTTTCGACACATTGGAACCCTCATGTGTTTCCTAAGGGGTTGTACGACCCCTTCAGACACACTTGAGCATTCAAATATGTCAAAAGGGGTCATGAGGACTTCTTAGGGGTCATAGTATGCTTTATCATCCGTTAGGACCCATAGGAAGTCCCCATGACCCCTTTTGACACATTGGAACACTCAAGTGTGTCCTAAGGGGTCCTACGACCCCTTAGAACACACTTGAGGGTTCAAATGTGTCGAAAGGGGTCATGTGGACTTCCTAGGGGTCCTAGTATACCTTATCATGTATTAGGACCCCTAGGAAGTCTACATGATCCCTATCGACACATTAGAATGCTCAAGTGTGTCTGAAGGGGTCGTAGGACCCCTTCAGACACACTTGAGCATTCAAATGTGTCAAAAGGGGTCATGGGGACTTCCTAGGGGTCCTAGTATGCCTTATCATGTGTTAGGACCCCTAGGAAGTCCCCATGACCCCTTTCGACACATTGGAACCCTCAAGTGTGTCCTAGGGGGTCATATGACCCCTTCAGACACACTTGAGCATTCAAATGGGTCAAAAGGGGTCATGAGAACTTCCTAGGGGTCCTAGTATGCCTTATCACACATTAGGACCCCTAGAAAGTCCCCATGACCCCTTTCAACACATTGGAACCCTCAAGTGTGTCCTAAGGGGTCCTACGACCCCTTCCAACACACTTGAGCATTCAAATGTGTCAAAAGGGGTCATGGGGACTTCCTAGGGGTCCTCATACACCTTATCACATGTTAGGACCCCTAGGAAGTCCCCATGACCCCTATGGAAGTCCCCTACTCTCTGTCTCCTACTCTCTTATCTTCCCCTTCTCTCTCTCCTACTCTCTCCCCTTCCCCTTCTCTCTCTCTCTCTCTCTCTCTCTCTCTCTCTCTCTCTCTCTCTCTCTCTCTCTCCTATTATAGTATATATATAGTACATATATATATAATATATAATATAATACATTATATATATATGCACATAATACATTAGTATATATATAATACATATTTAAACCTCTTTTTATATATAAAAGTTCAAATTTTTCATTTACTCCTGTCATTTTTTCATGTACCCGAAAATATCGGGTATCCAATTATGGACTGGTGTAACTTTGACCCAAATATTCCCTATCCCCACAGACCAGAGAAGCACGGGATTTGAGACTTTTTTCATGGGTTGCAGAAAAAAAAGTGATTTGGGGCCCATTTTTTTTTTTGTCAACTTGTGGTCTCACCATGGGAAGCAACAGTTGTCGAAAAGATAAACGAAAGAGGAAGGTGGCAAATGAAGAAATTCTAGCATATAGGGAAAAAGATAGGGAAAATCACCAAAGAAGGAGAGAAGGTATGTTAAACATTAATCAAGGTGACCCCGTACATGTAGTTGCAAGTGAAGAGGATGTTGAATTTGAAAATAATATGGAAATTAATTTTTTGAATAACAATGTATGGAGTGAAGATGAAAATGTAGAGATGGAAAATGAAAATGTAGACTTGGGGAATGAAAATGTAGATTTGGGGAATGACAATGAATGGAATGAGGATGAAAATTTACAGATGGAGATTGAAAATGTAGACAAAGGTCTTTTGAATCCATACACATCCAACATTGAAAATATCACAAAGGTCTTTTAAATCTGTGAAGCCATTTTATTGTGTACCCCTTAAGATTCAGAATACATGTTGTTGCAATTATCATGTTGAGTTTTCAATGCATCATGAATTATTACGGTCCATTCATTATACTTTGCATACTAATGAAATTCTAGAGGATTGTGGTGCAAGTGGTCTTCCCAAATCATCAAGAGACTTGCTAGATCAATTTTCATGTCATATAGATGATGGTTGTTTATTTTATAAAAAAGATTGCTTAAATGCCAAGTGCTCAGAATGTGGTGGCTTGTCCAAGTTTAGGACATGTTTTCATGAGGGTTTGGAACACAATTTTGGAAAGATACTCGTCCAAAAAAAGGTATATAAAATAGTGAAATATACATTGAAGAGTGGAGGTGAAGGCTCTAGATGTGAATTAGTTGCAAAAGAATACAATGTTGCTGATTTTATCTTAGATTTCAAGACAAATCTTTTTTACAAGTATGCAAGGCATAGTCATAGGTCTCAATGGTTGGATCAATAATTCAGGATGTGTAAGGACACTTTCCCCATTGGAACTATTATATCCATTGTAGACTTTGCGGAGAACTATACATTACAGCCCCAAATGAGACTCAAGCTCAATATTACAATTCCAATCAGGTTGTTATTTTTGTACACATCACATATAGACATTCCCCTGATAGCACAAAAGATGAGTGAAAGATAATCAAAGAGTACCATTTTTATATGAGCGATGATAGGTCTCACTCTCGTGAGTTTGTTCAACATTGTTTCCAGAACTATTTTGACTTCTTGCAGGAAAATGGTATTGCTATGGATAGGCATCTCATTTGGTCAGATAATTGCGCCGGTCAATTTAAGAATGCCAAAATGTTTAATTGGTTGTGTAGAATGCATGTGGAGAGAGGTGTACCTCATATTTGGAGTTTTTTTGAGTCAGCACATTGGAAAGGGGAGCATGATGGATCAAGTGTGTGTGTGAAGAGAGCTCTAGTTAAGGAGCAATTGAGGATTTCAGGTGTTGTACTTCTTGATGCTCATTCTATTATTGATTGGTATACTTTCGCATTGTCACAGGGGGGACTCTTGATTCTATAGTGCATAGATTCTTTTGGTTGGTTGAGGAGGGAGCTATAGGAGATAGATTGGATTGTCAAACAGTGAAAGACTCTTCAAAAATGCATTCACTCCAAAGCTCCAATAGTAGTACATGGACCATTTGGACATGAGAGTTGGCTTGTTTTTACCCCATGTGTTTTCAATATGATTGGGATCATTGTGAGTAAAGTGAGTGGGTGGATACATGGGTTCCATAGTATCTAACTCCTTTATCTTTGACACTCTCTATAAGAAATGATGACATGGACACTTCAGTTGAGTATGACCATCTTTCAGATCTTCTACAGCTAGGAGATGTTTTTGCATTAGTTGCACTGCAAGGGAATGATGAGAGGTCAGATTATTGGTTATTGCATTGTGTACGAGGTAAATAGAAGCTTGTACAACTGATGATAGATGGTGATGGGTTCACATATCCTACTGGTTTAGTTGTTGTTGCAGGAACATGGCTGTGAACATATATGATTAGAAAGAATGGAATTCCTGCATTTGAAGACTATGAGAAGCACAAAACTATTCTCATGTATTCACACCTTGTTATAGCAACAAATGTCAAGTTGTCAAAGCATAAAGGAAGACCAAAGAAAAAATAACTTTGGACTATTAGTACTGTTGATCATGAAGCACTATTGGAGAGCCTAAAGCAAAGAGATGACCCTTTAGGAACACTTGACTAGGTAATAAGTTAACTTAGTGCAATTTTTTCTAAGTTCGTTAAGCTTAATTTCAATACATTAATTTCACCTTTCTTAGATTGTATTTTGAGTCAATAAACTTGGTTTTGTATGTGGATTGTAACTTGTGTAGGAGCACCTATGAAGACACCTACAGTCACCATGGATCCAATCAGAGATAGAAGGACAAAAGGATCCTTAATGGTTAATTGAGATCTTTTGAAGCCTATAATGGCAATTTGTAACAATCAATTTGATTTAAAAGTTAAATGTCATAGAAGTCTTGATAAGGACTTATGACCAAAATCATGTATGGGTGGCCAATAGTGCCAACAAGGGATCTAAGTATACATTTTCTTAGAAAAAGGCAATGAAAACACATAATTTTTTATTATTTACTTATGTCATTTGCATGGTTTGAATTCTTACATGTTTGATTGTTGTTTCTAATGCTTTAAGGATATTATTTTTTATCATTTCAAACAATCTTTGATGCTTTAAAATTTCATTTGAATTAGATGGATACATACATGATAGATGTAAATGATTCATTGTGTAGTGAGGGTCAATTAAAAGTAGCACCACAGTGTATATTTCAAACCATTTGTCCTGGCATCAAACCATCTATTCCATTAGCTCTGGTTGGCCGGGTAAACACTAGTGACAATCCCGTTCCAGCCACGGAGTCACTAGAACGCTCACAACCACGCTCGACCCAAGTGACCCCAAGGTGCACTAAGCATGATTGGGTAGTGATCTTCTGAGGCTCGTAGCTCAGACCTCGTGAGAGGTATCGACAAACCGTCAAGGGCTACATGATCATATTTATGAGGTCTACAATAACCTCTTAGTTTAGGGTGATTTGACTTCGTTTGAATTTGTCAAGGCGATCTCAATCGATGCCAAAACTTGCAGTGAGAGTCAGTTGAAAGTATCTTTGAAGTATATCTTTCAAACCATCCATCCTGGCATCGAACCATCTACTCCATCAGCTTTGATTGGCTGGGTAAACACCAGTGACAACCTCATTCCACCCATGGAGTCACTGGAATGCTCACAACCATGCTCAACCCAAGTGACCCCAAGGTGCACTAAGCATAATTAGGTAGTGATCTTTCAAGGTTCATATCTCAAACCTCATGAGAGGTATCGACAAATTGTAAGGGGCTATGAGATTTTTTTTGCAAGGTCTACAATAACCTCTCTCAGTTTTGGGCGATTCGACTTCGTTTGCATTTGGCAAGGCAATCTCAGTCGATGCCAAAACTTGTAATGAGGGTCAGTTGAAAGTAGCTATGAAGTGTATCTTTCAAACCATCTACTCCATCAGCTCCAGTTGGCTGAGTAAATGCCAATGACAACCCTGTTCCACCCACTGAGTCACTGGAATGCCCGCGACCACGCTTGACCCAAGTGACCCCAAGGTGCACTAAGCATGATTAGGCAGTGATCTTTTGAGGCTCTTATCTCAGACCTCGTGAGAGGTATTAACAAAGCATTAGGGGTTATAGGATCATGATTCTGAGGTCTATAATAACCTCTCTCAGTTTTGGGTGATTTGACTTCATTTGCATTTGGCAAGGTGATCTCAGTCGATGCCAAAACTTGCAGTGAGGGTCAGTTGAAAGTAGCTATGAAGTGTATCTTTCAAACCATCCATCTTGGCATCAAACCGTCTACTCCATCGGCTCTGGTTAACCGGGTAAATGCTAGTGCCAACCCCGTTCCACCCACGGAGTCACTAGAATGCTCGCGACCACGCTTGACCCAAGTGACCCCAAGGTGCACTAAGCACGATTGGGAAGCGATCTTCCAAGGCTCGTATCTTGGACCTCATGAGAGATATTGATAAACTATCAAGGGCTACGATATTGTGATTCCAAGGTGTACAATAACCTCTCTCAATTTTGGGCAATTCGACTTCATTTCCATTTGGCAAGGCAATCTCAGTTGATGCCAAAACTTACAGTGAGGGTCAGTTGAAAGTAGCTCCGTAGTGTATCTTTCAACCGTCCGTCCTGTAATACCCCAAAAATGGGCTATAGGTTCATTAACCTCCTACATATTTAATTCGAATGAAGTCAACATCAAAGTCCTAACCTAAGGCACATCTGCACATTATCGAATCTTAATTGATTATCTTAAATTCTGCATCGGGGAATATTTCTAGCAATATTCCTATTTATCCTAATTATCTTTAATTAAATAATTATTTGGTGATAAATCCTATTTATCCTAAAGTTTGATTAATTGAATATTCTGAATATTTAATTAATTAGATTTAATACTGGCACTTAATTATTTAATTGGATTTAATTAAAACATTTCTAAATTGTATTATTTTATTTTGACAATAAATCTAAAATCTCATGATTAATTGATTAAATTCTTATTTAATTAATTCATGTCAATTGTCAATATTTAATAATATAGTTTTGGATAAAGTTTGATTTAATAATTGATTAACCCATAAATCAATTGTTTTAATTCAAAAATCATTTAAGTTGAGAATAAATCACTTTATTTATTAAATTAATTTATATTAAATCATGCACAATCAGAAAAGCAGGCAACTAGAAATTAATAATCAATTTTAAAATTGAAACTCAACATCTAATGATGAGTTGAAATCTGATCTAAAACTCTATTTTGAGTTAAACCCTACTTTTGCATGATTTTTGTGAGTTAATTATTCTTGATTTCCTGATAACTCAAAAATCAACCTGAGTTTATCAAGAGTGATTTATGGCTTTTCTCCTGCATCCTCAAAACCTTGGGTTTCTATAAAAACAAGGCTCGGCTTTTCACAAAGGTCTACATAAATTTTAGCTAGCAATGAACACCTTGAAATTGCATCCTCACTTTGGCGAATTCATGACTGAAGAATCAATCTTTTGCTAATCAAGGCTATTGTGAGATTTTCATTTATTGTTTTGAGCATTCATAGTTTCATATCATAGTTTTCATATCATTCATAGCATTCTTAGATTAAATCTGCATTCAATATCATTATCATTCATCTAGCTTAGATTCATACAGTTTCTCATTCTTATTGCATACAAAATACAAAAATATAGATTAAATCTGCATTCATATCATTTTTCAATTCTTTGCATTCAAATCCTTCATTTAGGTGTTGCATTGTCACTGATCTTGATTTCAATCTGAGAACATCATACTCACACCTACTAGAAGGCAGTAAATCGCCTGGTTAGCATAGTTTCAATCACTTGCAAATTTTAGTTTTTGCTAACCTCTAATGTTTTACTGAAGTGTTGTGTCTATAGCTAGGTGCAAAATTCACACACATTTCTAGCACCCACCGTGGGGCCCTGAAATGAGTTTCCCTTCTATTCTATCAATCTTCTATCATTTCTCTATCAAAACTCCCCTGCTGCTGCCTGTTCTGGTGTTTGTGAAGCAGTTTTTGAGGTTAAGGGTTTCAAGTTTTTCTATTCATACTTCCATACATCTCTGTACGAATTCTCACACGAGATTTTTCATCATACTGCATGAAGTTTTGCTGGTTTCAGCACTTCCTCGTGCAATATTTTATCCTTCATCACGTGAGACCGTATTTCCTCATGCGGGATCATATCCTGACTCGCGCGAGATTTTTCTCCAGAGACACAGAATTTGTAAATCCATACTTTCATATTATTGATTTCTAATGCTTACTGTTTACTGTTGATTTGTCTTGATTTTGTACTTTCAAATGTGTGCTAAATTTTGGATTGCAGAGCATTGGACCTAAGGTATTCTTCTCAAGCTGATAATATTTCAATTTAGATTAAAATAAACTTTGACATGTCAAGCTTGTGTGACTTTTCTTACTTTCATATCACAGACTTCATTTTGGGCTATAAAAATGAACATAGATTTGCTTTCTGCATATCTGTTACACATAGTAAATAGGCCCTATGAACACTATTTGCAGATGATCTTGAGATATTGAGCTTCTTTCGCTTGTTTATTCATGCGAAGCTCCTCTTGACAAAGGATCCTCTTGTAGGTAGGGAAGATACTAAGAGCATCTCACGTTCTACTAGATTTGTGCATCTTCAACTTTTGATTGATACATTCTCTATCTAGAGAGGTTGATAGATCATAAGCGGTTGACATCATAGATCTTTGTGAGATAATCTTGGTCTTAGCATGTCGGATTAATCTATTTTCTTTGTTTTGGTTAAAAGTGAAAAGGCTAGAGGACTATGCTCTACTCCCTTTTTGGGTAGTATCAAAAACTCATATCCTTCAATTTGGAACCAGTCCCCATGTGGTATTTTTTGTGAGTCACCTTTAGAGAGGGTTAACCATAGTGGACATTCCCTTAATTGGGTCAACCATGTAGATGAAACCTCAAGCGGTAATAGCCATTTTTTCCATGGTAGCAGTAGTCGCTATATAAATGTCCTTGTGGAGGAAATCTTCACAGGTGTGGTCTCTTGTTGGGCTGTCAAATCTTCCTAGTAGCTCCTGATTGATTAATTTCTCAGACTATGTCAAAACCCCAGTGCGCCTAGATTGGAGTTCGCCCTCTTGAGATCACAAAAGTTGCAGAGTCAGACCATTACTACAAACCCCTAGTGAGGCCAATTTTTCATTTTCTAAGAATATGTGCATTATTGAAAAACTTTTTGGAACATACACAAGTAGTATTTCTAGGGATTAGCACAATAAGTCACTATCGCTTGTTCATGTGCAAGGTTTCTTTTGCCCTTGTTCATTTTTTTCAAATGATTGCTTGCTTCCCTTGCTTGTTGTTTTGTGTGCTTGATATCTTCTTGGTTACTTGAAACAAACTGTTACGTGGATCTTCAAAATTTTCATAACAATCTGATACTGAAACACTCAAAAATTGCAAAATCTGAGCAAAAATCTTTTCTTAGAGTGAGAATTGAATATTCTGTTAGAGAATAACTAGCGCTGTGTCTCAAAATCTATGTCTTGAAATCTATGCCAAAATTGTCAAACTCTGTCATTTTATCACATGAGATTTCACTTTTTGAGCATTCTTTCACATGAGACAACACATTCTCGCACACAACCTAGTACTTCCTTGCACGAAGCAGCATTCTCTCACATGAGCCTGTCCTAAAATTTTCAAAATAGTGAGCTTATTCCTGCCAATTGGTCAGCTTTTTGTCAGATCTAATTTTTGTCTGGGGTCTATAAGCCTATTTTCCTATTACACACTACCTTAAACTAGATGTCTAGAGCTGAGAACCATGTAATTACTTCTTAAAACCCAGCTATCTCTCTGTTTTGTCAGAAATCCAATTTGCAACAAATCCCAAATTCTGTCAAAATAGCGAACTAATTCTTGTCATTTCTAGTCATCCTTGGTCAGTCTAGGTCAAATCTCAGGTGCTATGGCATGTTTCTCAACATCCAAATGAACTTAAATGGTATAAAGTTACACAAAATGACTCTTGGTCTTCTTTCTTCCACATCTCTCATGTCTTCCTAGTCTCCCATTTCCATCCTTTCTCCTATTCCTTCACACTTCTTCCTCTTCCTCCTAAAACTCTTCACATCTTCTTGATTCTTTTCCTCTTATTATCTACTCTACTTTCTTCTATTCATCTCTTCTGTCACTTCCATGCTTGATTCCTCCTCTTCTAGAACCATGAATTTCAACTATCTTGTTATGGAACCTCTCTTGAAAAGGGATGATCTCGGACTCATTGCTCAATTTGAAGAGTATTATTCCTCCAAAAATCCCATGAGTGATAATTTTGTGATAGAAATAAAAGAAAAATCAATTAAATTAGATGCCTTTTTTAGGATCATACGCATGATCCTGTCACGACCTCCTTCTTTGAAACGTCTTTCATCTTCTAAGTCTTCTCAATCTTCCTCATCTTCCCAAGTCTTCTTTCTCCACTGAGTCTTCACCTTCCTCTTCCATAATCTCATTCCTCTTCTACTTCTCCCAAGAGTCTTACTTCTCTTCTCAAGACATACCATGTTGAGCAACGTGATAACCCTTATGATACCTCTTCCATGGAGAGTGACACACCCATCTTTGAAGACTATGATGACTATGATGACAGATAATATAATGAAACCTATGACACCTCTATTCCTAAGAGTCCTCCTCATCATGTGCTCCTGCTTACTAGAAATGGGCATCACATTGGATAGATCATGATGGTGATCCATATGATTTTGATTTTGAAAGAGACTTTGATGATTTCTATGCACAATACCTAGATGATACATCTACTTCACTTGAGGAAGAGAAATCTTACCGTGCTAGTTATAAACATGCATACTACAAGGATCTCTCCTCTAAGAACTCTCATGCTGAAAATAAAGATTACACTCTCAAGAAAGATCATGTTAATGTTGAACCTTTGTCTTGTGATGGTTCCCTTCCATCCCCTACTTCCTCCAATACCCATACATTTCCTAAAGCTTCCAAGCCTATCAAATCTTTCACAAGTCCTTCATCCACCAAAGGTCCTAATACATTTCATGTGGTTTCCTATAGTTATCCTCAAGGGCTACCTCTTAAAGAAACTCAAGCTAACCTTCACTTGGCTACCATTACTTTCAATAATGCTAAACCTAAAGAGCCTAAGCCTTTATATTGTATAATGCCTACTCCAGCTAGTCCTTCCCCATCTCTTCCAAAGTCTTCCATACAATTTCAACATGCTTCCTTGTCCTTATAAGTGGCTCCATGTCAAGAGGACTCTAAAAATGATAAAGAAAAGAACATAAAGAAAGATAAAGATCAAGAACCCTCCATATCATCCAATCCTTTTCACGATGTCTCTTATCTGCTTCAGGGTTCTTTTGATCCTGCATGCCCTTTCTCATTCATTCCACCATGTCTTAATTCTTCTCCTAAGAAAGATCATGCTACTACTTACACTGTTGAGCTTATTGACAATCAAAATAACCTTACTACACTTGCACTTTCTGACGCAGGGGCAGGGTAGATACAAGAAGAATTGAATCCACTTGAATCAACAACAAGCCCTGCTCAGAGTTACACAATGGAAGCAATATGAAATCACATGAAAGAAATGGAAACACAATGGATATGAGACAATCAGCTAGCAGAAACAACAGAGAATTATATTATTTCTTTCAACATGCCTAGCAGTGAGGCCTTCCGGGTTTTGGCCTTATACAATGAGAATTATGAATTCAGAATTATAGCTTGCATCCTATCTTTGTCTCCAATTATTTATCTTGATAATCCTCTCTTAGATCAGCCTTGATACCCTACTACATCAATCTAGACTCTTTATATAGCTAGCTAAGCCACAGATCGGCCAGTCAGGCATTTAATTACATTATAGGTCTAGTTTGGAAGATTTAAACCAAAACTAATGCTAGAATTAATATAAATTGATGCACCTTTGTATTTAAGTCCTTACATGACCCAATAACATTATTTTAAGGGTGAAAGGTCTCATTTGATCACATGAAACATTGCAAGAAGAAACACCACACGTTTCACCCGAAAACTGGCAGAAAATAGGTCCCCGAGAAAAATGGGCATAACTTTTAACTCATAATGAATTAGGGATTGCACTCTTGGGAAATTATATTAATTTAGGTCCTCTAAAATTTCTTTAGAGAGAAAAGGCTGATTTCTTATGGATCAAGATCACCACAATGAACAATTAGCACCAAAACTGCAGGAAAACACGGTTCCGATGGCAAGGAAAACAACTGTAACTTTGAAACAGTCCATCCAAACTTTATGTGCTCATAGGAGAAGGTTACCAAATAGGTCCTCAAAATCTTGTAATCTTAGCACACCATGAAACAAACAAATAAAACAATTATAAAGAAAACAACAACAAACAGGTACAAAAATCAGGAAATGTTTTTTGTTGATGCAAGATTGCTCAAAGACCCAAGATGCTCCTCAATCAGACACTTGGGGTAAATAAAGAATTGATTTTTACATCAGGCACTGCTCATATTCTAACCTAAATCATAAAGATCCAACTCAGCTTGTGTAATCCAAGAACTATCTTCAACTGGCTTATTTTTCCACTAAACTAGATATTCAATGTAGTTTTTTCCTCTTGTACTCTTGCTCACTCTTTTGTTCAAGATCTTCTCAATGTTGTCTCTATTCTTCTTAGGATAATCTGGATCATCTTATATGTCATCATTTGATTCAAAGTACTCAAATACATTAGCAATATTGAATATAGGTGATATATCCATGTCCTCTGGTAATTCCACTTCATAAGCATTTCCACTATCAAACTTCTTCAGAATCTTACAAGGTCCAAACTTCTTCATTTTCAACTTGTTGTAGGTACCAACTAAAAATCTATTCTTTTTCAAATGAATCATAACTTCATCTCCAACTTCAAAATATTTATGTCTCCTTCTCTTGGCTGCTCTTTGTTTGTATTTCAGATTACTATCCTCCAAATTCCTTTTAACTTCATCATGTAAAGTTCTCATGTATACTGCAAAATCCTCAGCTTCAACAATTCTTCTTATCTCAATAGGTAAATCTCTCAGCTCTATGGTTCCCTTAGGATGAAATCTAGTAACAATCTCAAATGGTGCCCTCTTAGTGCTTCTATTCACCGAATTATTATATGCAAACTCTGCTTGTGCCAAAACTAAATCCCAATTAGCAAGCTTCTCTCCAACTAAACATCTCAACAAGTTTCCCAAACTTCTATTCACAACTTCAGTCTGTCCATCTGTCTGAGGGTGAAATGTAGAACTAAAATTTAATTCTATATTCATCTTTTTCCAAAGTGTTCTCCAAAAGTAACTAGTAAACTTAGTATCTCTATCTAAAATAATAGATTTAGGCAAACCATGCAATCTTACCACTTCCTTGAAGAATAATTCAGCTACATGCAATGCATCAGATGTCTTCTTACAAGGTATGAAATGAGCCATCTTTGAAAATCTGTCAACCACTACCAAAATAGAATCATTAACTCTCTGAGTTCTAGGCAATCCAAGAACAAAGTCCACACTCACATCTTCCCAAGGTCTATCAGGTACAGGCAAAGGTGTATACAATCCTGAATTCTGACTAGTTCCTTTTGATGTTTGGAAAATTCTGCAACCTATAACCATTCTCTATACATCTCTATAAATCTGTGGCCAAAAGTATCTTTCTAAAATCAAATTCATAGTCTTATCAATCCCAAAATGTCCAGCAAGTCCACCACTATTTTTCTCCTTCATTATGTTCTCTCTCATAAATCCTCTAGGTATGCACAATTGAACTCCTTTAAACAACATGTCTTCTTGAATGAAATAATCAGTCCACTTATCACTCACTATGTGTTCCTTACAAGCTTTCCAAGGTTCTACAAAATCAATGTCAGTCTCATACAAACACTTCAAATCATCAAAACCAAGTACCTCAACTCTCATCTCTATCAGCAAACTTCTTCTTCGGCTCAAGGCATCAGCAACCTTATTTGACTGTCCACTCTTATGCTTCAATGAAAAGGAAAAATTCTGCAAGAACTCAACCCACTTCATATGTCTCTGATTCAACTTATTCTAACTTCCTAAATACTGCAAAGCTTTATGGTCAGTATACAACACAAAATCTTTAGGCATCAAATAATGTCTCCACTTCTTCAAAGCTTGAACAATAGCATATAATTCCTGGTCATAAACTGAATATTTTCTCTTAGCATCATTCAACTTCTCACTAAAGAAAGCTATAGGTTTTCCTTCTTGACTCAAAATAGATCCAATTGCACTTCCACTAGCATCACATTCAACTTGAAAAACCTTACTAAAATCAGGCAAAGCAAGTGTAGGCAACTCTGCAATTCTTTGTTTCAATGTTTCAAAACTCTTTTGTGCTCCATGTGTCCATTTGAAATCCTTTTTATCTCATCTCATAGTTTCAGTCATAGCATTACAAATAGAACTAAAATTTCTGATAAACTTCCTATAAAAACTTGCCAATCCATGAAATGATCTTACCTCTCCAACATTTTTTGGTGTAGGCCAATCAAGTATAGCTCTTACTTTCTCAGGATCCACCTTCAATCCATCAGCTAAAATTACAAAACCAAGGTACACAATCTCTTCTTTCATAAATGAACATTTCTTCAAATTAATCAGCAACTTTTCTTCCTTCAATCTCTGCAATACTTGTCTGATATGTTCAAGATGTTCCTCCTTACTCTTACTAAATATCAAAATGTCATCAAGATATACAATGACAAACTTACCCAAGAATCTTTTTAGAACTTCATTCATCAACCTCATGAAAGTACGTGCATGAGTCAAACCAAAAGGCATAACCAACCATTCATACAAACCTTCATTAGTCTTAAAAGCAATTTTCCATTCATCCCCTTCTCTGATCCTAATCTAATGATACCCACTTTTCAAATCAATCTTTGTGAAATACTTTGCTCCACTCAAACTATCCATTATGTCATCCATCCTAGGCAAAGGAAATATGTACTTTACTGTTATCTTGTTTATAGCTCTAGAATCAGTGCACATTCTCCATTCTTTTTAGGTGCTAATACAGTAGGTACTACACAAGGACTCAGACTTTCCCTGATCAAACCTCTTTCAAGCAATTCTTGCACTTGTCTATTCAACTTAGTCTTTCCATCAGGTGTCAACCTATGTGGTGCTTTGTTAGGAAAACTACCTCTAGGTATCAAATCCATACGGTGACTTATACTTCTCATAGGCAATAAACCATTAGGTACATTATCAGAAATGATATCATGAAATTCATTCAACAAAGGCTTAACCTTAGGTGCATGTTCTAACTCATCTTGTTTCTCATTCTTTCTTGGAATTAAAGCAAAGCAAACATTTTGTTCTTTCATTTCTCTTGCAAAATTTTTACCATCAACCAAACATACTCTGACTATGGTACAATGACTTTCATCAAACTTCTCTATCAAAGGCAATAACACTTGTTTCTTTCCATCCATCCAAATAGTATATTGATTCAATCTACCATCATGTAAAGCTTTCCTATCATACTACCAAGGTCTACCCAAAAGAATATGACAACAATCCATAGGCATAATATCACACAAGACTTCATCATGATAATTCCCAATTTTGAATTTAACAAGGCATTGTTCACTTACAAGTAGTTTATGCTCCTTCTAGATCCAAGCAATATGATAAGGCTTCGGATGTTTCAATCTCTGCAACTGCAATTTGTTAACCAGCTCTTTGGATGCCAAATTATCAGAACTTCCACTATCAATGATTACCTTGCAACATTTATCAGCGATCTTACATCTGGTTCTAAACAAACTTTTCCTCAAAATAGGTTCCTCATCAGCTTCTTCATTCCACAAGATCCTTCTTAGCATCAAGTTCTCACCATGTTCAGGTTCATTAGACATTTCCTCAACTTCCTCACAAGCCAAATTATTTCTTCCATTACCTCCAGTCTTCTTTCCAAAGTTAGTACATTCAAAAGTTCTATGTCCTTCTTCACCACATTTGTAACAAGTACCTTTAAACCAAGATTTCTCTTCTCTTTTCCCATTATTGTTATTCCTAGAGTAACCAGTATAGCTACCTCTAGAGTAATTACCTCTTTTAGCAGGTTCATCTTTCCATCCTTTATCTTGCACTGCATTGTCAGATCTGTTGCTTTCTCCATAAGATCTACCTCTACTTCTCTAAAATCTTCCACCTCTTCCTCTTTGTCTTTGATCATGTTTCTTTGTCAATCTCTCTTTAGCCTTCAAAGAAAATTGGTATGCTTCTTCCACACTATCAATCTTCACATAGTTGATCTCATCTTGAATAGATGTCCTCAGGCCAATCAAATATCTAGCCACTTTCTCAACTTCATCATCCACATGTCCAAATCTAATATCCAATTTGTAAAATTCCTCAGTATATTCCTTCACACTCATTTCCTTTTGTCTCAAATTTTTCATTTTTCTCATCAGACTCACTTGGTAGTCAACTAGAAGAAACTTCTTCATCTTTCCAAGCATCTTCATCCATGTCTTGATCTTTTCTTTTCCTCTCTTTTTGTCTCTTAGTTTGCAAATGATCCCACCAAAGAGATGCATGCCCTTTCAACTTTGTGACTACTATCTTAACCTTCTTATTATTAGGATTACCTTCATACTCAAAGTATTTATCCATCTCATAGATCCAATCTAAAATTGCATCGGTCTCAAGTCTTCCATCATAGCAAGAAACGTCAACTGTGGGTCTGGAGTTAGCCTTAGACAAAACTCTCAAAAGTATTTCCTCATCCTATTCAACTTTAGGTTTAGGATTAGGTGTTGCTTCTTCTTCTTCATCACTAACATCTTCAAGATGTGCTCCTCTTCTCTGGGCTGTCTCTACAGCTTCAAGCCTAGTTGCAATCTGCCTCAACATATCCATGATAGCATTATCATTTCCTCTACCATGAACCATCTTGACAATCAAGTTCTAGAAAGATCGTAACCTTCTGCAAGTTATAGGTCAGATCTTAGATCTACCACCCTACAACCAATCCAATAAGGTTCTCCATGATCCAATCCACAAGAAAGAACTCACTCTGATACCACTTGACATAGGGGCAAGGTAGATACAAGCATAATTGAATCTACTTGAATCCACAAACAAGCCCTGCTCAGAGTTACACAATGGAAGAAATATAAAATCACATGAAAGAAATGGAAACACAATGGATATGAGGCAATCAACTAGCAGCAACAACATAGAATTATATTATTTCTTTCAACATGCCCGACTATGAGGCCTTCTAGGTTTTGGCCTTATACAATGAGAATTATGAATTTAGAACTATAGCTTGCATCCTATCTTTGTCTCCAATTATGTATCTTGATAATCCTCTTTTATATCTCCCTTTATTCCCTACTACATCAATCTAGACTCTTTATATAGCCATCTAAGCCACAGGTCGGCTAGTCAGGCATTTAATTACATTATAGGTCCAATCTGGAAGATTTAAACCAAAAATAATTATATAATTAATATAAATTGATGTACCTTTGGATTTAGATCCTTACATGACCCAATAACATGCCTTTAAGGGCTCAAGGTCCCATTTGATTACACAAAACATTGCAAGAAGAAACACCACATGTTTCACCCGAAAACTGGCAGAAAATAGGTCCCCGAGAAAAATGGGTATAAATTTTAACTCATAATGAATTATGGATTGTGCTCTTTGGAAATGATATTAATTTAGGTCCTCTAAAATTCTTTAAGAGAGAAAATTATTTTTCCTTATGGATCAAGATTGCCACTATGACCAATCAACACCAAAACTGCAAGAAAATGTGGTTTCGACGGCAAGGAAAATAGCTATAACTTTGAAACAGTCCATCCAAAATTTATGTGCTCATAGGAGAAGGTTCCAAAATAGTTCCTCAACATCTTTTAAGCTTATCACACCATGAAACAAATAAATACAACAATTATAAAGAAAACAACAGCAAACAGGTACAGAAATCAGGAAATGTTTTTGGTTGATGCAAGATTTCTCAAAGACCCAAGATGCTCCTACATCACTTTCCAAAGATGATACTTCCATTTAAGGTTGGTAAAAATGGTGTTTTTACTTCCAATGTTAAGCCTATTGAAAATCAAGAGAAAAATTATATGCTTATGCTATCCAAAGATTCTTGTCAAGATCAAAGTCTTCCATCTTCTTATTCTAACACTCCATGTTCGTTTCCACTTTCTACTCTTCCCAAGTCTTTGCAAGCTTTGAACAATCCTATCAAAGAAGGTGATCATATTCAATATGTCCACAATTCTACTAAAAATCTTAATGCTCTCTCTAAAGATGCTGACATCATTGGTTGTCATATAAATGTTGATGAACTTGTTGATTATCCTTCTGCATCTTCCACTTCCATCCTTGGACCTCTTCCACCACTACAAAGGGCTTCACGTCTTCCTTCCATCTTGGGCCCTTATGTCCCTTCACTTTCCCCCCCTAACTCTCCTAATTTTTCATCCATCATGGGTCCTTACATCCCTCCATCTCCTATCTTTCCTCAAGATCAACATAGATGCATACCCTTGAATCCTTTTCATCCACCCACCCATCTAAACCAATCATATCCTCCTTCTTCTTCTACAAGTCCCAAGTCTTTTGGAAGTAACTTGAATGTTCAATACAAGAAAAATAAGAAATACAAGAATCCATAAAAAAAAAAGATCACCATGTCTCTTCTAATCAACATAGAGGCATAAAGTCAAAAGAAATATCTAAGAAAAAAACTACAAGACAAGTATGGGTTCCAAAATCCATCATTAAAGATATTCTCTCTAGATCATCAAAAAGAAATGAAAAGCCTACTGCTATATGGATTCCAAAGTCTCTCTTGAAAGAGTCTAGTGTTGAGCAACAAGTGAATTTGACATTCAAGCTTCCAAAGGCTTCCACTTCATCTTCTTCCAAAAATATTCTTCCATTCCATGTGCCTAAACCACAACCTCTGCTATCCATTCACCATATTCCTTCACGTATTCCTTCATTCATGTTTCCTCCATCCTCTCGCCACCCTTCAAGGTGTGTGTTGATGTTTATCTTGTCTTCCTTTCCATCTACCCTTTCACAATCCTTCCATTCATTATCCTTCTACCTTCTATCCTTTTTCCTCACTTGCCTATTCCTCATATCTTCCAACCTCACTCACTTTACATAAAACCTTATCCTCCATTTTTCTCTTCCATCTTCCTTTCCCTATCAGGATCTTTGAGCATATCATTTTGAATCCTTAGCATATCATGGTTTATCCTTTCAAGGAGCATTGTCTAAAAATATTGCCTTCTTCCAAAAAAAATAAAATAAAAAATTAAAAAAAAAAAAAAATTGAAAATGTGCCTTGGTGGAAACTTGGAAATAGGCACCTTGGTAGAAAAAGTAAAGAGAAATAAATTTATCCTATGGTGAAAACCACTCCCTTGTGGCATCTTGGATAAGTACCATGATGAAAACCTGGCAATCAGACATCATGCGTAGTTTTTCTACATATTTCATCCATTCCATCTTCTCTCTTTGATCTTGACAATGTTGATCTATACACAAACATTTGGCTATCTTGTGAGCTATCTTACGATGATCTTGCTTTCATTCCCTTCCTTTTTTAGCCTTCATATTTATTTTCCTCCATTCATTCTAGCCTTTCGCTATCCTTTTCCCCTTTGGTCTTGATCTAATAAAATAAGAGTAGAACATGATGCTTTGAAACCTCTTGACATGTCTACTCCTTTGGACTACATCCTTTCCTTCTTTGGCACTACGCTTTTGTGACTTATCCTATGTTGGCCTTTCATTGCTCATCCAAATGTTCTTTACATGACAATTTTTCCCTAGCTTGGGTACCTTTGAGGAGTTTGCGCTTGAGGATTTCTTCCCTTCATTCTCCTTCATTCTCTTGTCTTCCATCTCTTCCACTAGCTTGCTAATCCCTCTTGTTCTCCACCTTGCCAGACATTGGGACTACACGATGTGATCTTGCTTGGGAGTTTGATGCCCATTCTATCTAGAGCCATCCTTTGTACATACTGATTGGTACTACCTATTGAGGTTGAAATCTCATCACTAAGAATCAAAATGCATGGTCTAGTAACTGATGATGACTATAGAGTGTCTAGCTTGCAAAAACTTGAACTACTATATGAGCGCAGACAAGTAGCATATGATTATCTCAGTGTATATCAGAAAAGAATGTCTAGAGATTACAATAAGAAATTCAAACACAAAGAATTTTAGGTTGGCGATCTAGTCTTGAGAGAGAATCCTAAAAATCAATCACATAGAGAGCACAAGGGGAAGTTTGAACCCAACTGGCTGGGTCCCTTTGTTATCGCTACTTTTGGCTCTGGTGCCTATCAACTCTCAATGATTGAAGGAGAACAGCTCCGAGAACCAATCAATGTTCTCCATCTGAAGAAATTCTACACCTAAGGCATTTAGTCTTTGTAAAATGTCTTGAAAAAATCATAAAAATTAGAAAAAGTCCTAAAAAAATGAACATCTTGGTGAAAACCTAGAAATAGGTGCCTTGATGATTCACAAAAAAATCAAAAAATAACAAAAATATCAAAAAAATTGGAAAAATAAAAAATGAGAAAAAGAAAAAGTGCCTTGGTGAAAACCTGGAAACAGGCGCCTTGGTAGCAAAAATAGAATCTCTACCAAGATGGTGAAAACTCAGCAAACAGGTGCCACTTGTTTCAAAATACTCCATCTATTAGCACAATCTTGGTCTCTCCTAGCTTTTAGTCTTTCTTTAATTTGTACAAATCTCCTAGTTTATTTCTGCTTTCCTATTTTCAATAAGTCAGTTTGTACACCATTGCCAACAACGTCTGTATCCTATCAATGTTTCACACTTGGAGGAAATCAATGCCATATCCTATGGTCTCCAGTATACTTTAGACATGTCATATCCAATTAGAGTCCTTTGAAGCTTCATCCAAGTCAGTCAATCAGTCTCCTCTCCAGAAAAGATTTTGCATCTACAACAATGCAATCAAACACAAATTGAAAACAATCTATGCTTTTACATGCTTTTATCTCCTTTTATGCTTACTGATTCACATTGAGATTTTTATATATTGTGTCCCTTCGAGCTCTTCGATGATGTCCTTTATAGGATTTAGAGAGTGATGACTGGGGGCATAATCTTTTCTTTATTTTCTACTTGTATGTGAAAATCTAACAACTTTGGAAATTCTGGATTGAAATAGTGTCCGTCTGTAAGAGCCTCTATCTTGAATTGGATGGCCATGCGTACCTCGACCATTGATGCCCAGAAAATTCAAAGAAGTTTGATCTAACTATTGTCTTTTTGAGTGAGTTCTTTCTCCTACTGTGAAACGTGATCTTACCTAAGGATGTGAACAATAAAGGGTCACTACAGGTAATTCACACTGGATTTAGAAGGATCTCTTGACTGCTTGATGTGTTTGTTTCATAAGGCGTATTCTGGTCATCATGACGTCTATGTTCTGATACTTATACAAATTTCTATATCAAAATGGACATGATATTCAGGTCATCCTAGATTTTATGCATTGGTGCTTATATCTAATCTAACATTCTGAAAACAAAATCAATATTCATATGTCCATGGTTGCCTAACCAGTGGGTATTGTATTGATTCATGCACATACAAATCGATATTCATATGTCTATGGTTTCATAACTAGTTGGCATTCTATTGATTTATCCAGTTACCTAAAATTTCAATGATGACAACAAATCGACACATGATCAGTGACTAGGTCCTAGGTCCTAGGTTTGCATTTCATTTTGCAATTTGCATGATCTCACAAATTGCTTGAACACTTAAATGATTCTTCAAAACCAAAAATGCTATACATGACACAAGGACTGAGCATTGTATGAAGGTTCCTCCAATGAAATAGCAAGTAGAATCCTTTTTCGGGATCAAAATTAAAATCTAAGATTATTCATATTATTAACTACTTGCATAATCAACCTTCAATCATCATGAATCTAGAATTCAACTTAACTAATTATCTTACATCAAACCATCAAAATTTCAACTTGGTCAACTATGGTCAACTCATGGTTTAACCTAGTCAAACTTGGTCTCCGGGACCTCTAAATGATGCAAAACATGTTCTCGAACATGTATAACCACTTCTCAAATCAATTAACATGCTTCTAAACTATAACACTGACTTTTCTTGTTGGATTTCAATTTTAATCCCGAAGGGGGCATGGTATTGCACATCGTTCAAGTCTGTAAATTAAAATCTATAATCAATCTTTCCTAAGTAATCAAGACAACAACCACGTCTAGTTGCTGACTCATCAAAAGACCTCATCACTTGGGGCAAATCTATTATCTCTTAGGGCATATCAGGTTCATCAAGATCCATATCAATCTGGTATTGTAATCTATCTTGTAAACTATATCAATTTTTCGTAACCAATGGTTCATTTGCATCATTTCCTTGGTTCTTCGTAACTAATGGGTTTAGGATGTGATACCAATATGATTCATACAAGGACATTTAGGTCTAGAATCGGTACTCACTTCTTCGCAATCATAAGGTTCAGAATCAGGCATTTTGGCACTTTTTCGTAATCACCAGTTCATTGTTGCTATAGTTGACATTATCTAGAGTCATTCAGGACCTAAATCTTAAATCTTAAATCTTTAAATCTTTCAATCGATTTTTGTCTCAAAATTAGTTAATCTTTCAAATCAAATCAATTTCATACATCTTTATCATACACAGACTATCTTTGAACCACTGCGCTTTGCACAGTAATTCAAAGAGGGGAAAAATGCAATACCCCAAAAATGAACTATAGGTTCATTAACCTCCTACATCTTCAATTCGAATGAAGTCAACATCAAAGTCCTAACCTAAGGCACATCTACACATTATCGAATCCTAATTGATTATCTTAAATTCTGCATCGGGGAATATTCCTAGGAATATTCCTATTTATCCTAATTATCTTTAATTTAATAATTATTTGGCGATAAATCCTATTTATCCTAAAGTTTGATTAATTGAATATTCTGAATATTTAATTAATTAGATTTAATACTTCCACTTAATTATTTAATTGGATTTAATTAAATCATTTCTAAATTGTATTATTTTATTTTGACAATAAATCTAAAATCTCATAATTAATTGATTAAATTCTTATTTAATTAATTCATGTCAATTGTCAATATTTAATAATATAGTTTTGGATAAAGTTTGATTTAATAATTGATTAACCCATAAATCAATTGTTTTAATTCAAAAATCAGTTAAGTTGAGAATAAATCACTTTATTTATTAAATTAATTTATATTAAATCATGTGCACAATCAGAAAAGCAGGCAACTAGAAATTAATAATCAATTTTAAAATTGAAACTCAACATCTGATGATGAGTTGAAATTTGATCTAAAACTCTATTTTGAGTTAAACCCTACTTTTGCATGATTTTTGTGAGTTAATTATTCTTGATTTCCTGATAACTCAAAAATCAACCTGAGTTTATCAAAAGTGATTTATGGCTTTTCTCCTGCATCCCCAAAACCTTGGATTTCTATAAAAACAAGGATCATCTCTTCACAAAGGTCTACACAATTTTTAGCTAGCAATCAACACCTCGAAATTGCATCCTCACTCTGGCGAATTTGTGACTGAAGAATCAATCTTTTGTGAATCAAGGCTACTGGGAGATTTTCATTTATTGTTTTGAGCATTCATAGTTTCATATCATAGTTTTCATATCATTCATAGCATTCTTAGATTAAATTTGCATTCAATATCATTATCATTCATCTAGCTTAGATTCATACAGTTTATCATTCTTATTGCATACAAAATACAAAAATATAGATTAAATTTGCATTCATATAGTTTTTCAATTCTTTGCATTCAAATCCTTTGTTTAGGTGTTGCATTGTCATTGATCTCGATTTCAATCTAAGAACATCATACTCGCACCTACTAGAAGGCAATAAATCGCTTGGTTAGCATAGTTTCAATTATTTGCAAATTTCAATTTTTGCTAACCTCTAATATTTTACTGAAGTGTTGTGTCTACATCTAGGTACAAAATTCACACACACACATCCTAGCATCAAACCATCTACTCCATCATCTCTGGTTGGCTGGATTAACGCTAGTGACAACCCCATTCCACCCACGGAGTCACTGGAATGCTCATACCACACTCGACCCAAGTGACCCCAAGGTGCACTAAGCATGATTGGGAAGTGATCTTATGATGCTTGTATATCAGACCTCATGAGAGGTATCAAAAAAACTATCAGGGGCTATGGGATCATGTTTTCGAGGACTACAATAACCTCTCTCAGTTTTGGGCGATTCGACTTCATTTGCATTTGGCAAGGTGATCTCAGTCGATGCCAAAACTTGTAGTGAGGGTCAGTTGAAAGTAGCTCTGAAGTGTATCTTTCAAACCATTCATCTTGGCATCGAACCATCTACTCCATCAGCTTTGATTGGCCAGGTAAATGCTAGTAACAACCCCATTCCACCCACGGAGTCACTGGAACGCTCACAACCACGCTCGACCCAAGTGACCCCAAGGTGCACTAAGCACAATTAGGCAGCAATCTTCCGAGGCTCGTATCTCAGACCTCGTGAGAGGTATCAACAAACTGTCAAGGGCTACATGATAGTGTTTTTGAAGTCTACAATAACCTCTCTTGATTTTGGGCAATTTGACTTTGTTTGCATTTGGCAAGGCGATCTCAATCGATGCCAAAACTTACAGTGAGGGTCAATTGAAAGTAGCTCCGCAATGTATCTTTCAAACCATCTGTCCTGGCATTGAACCATTTGCTCCATCAGCTATGGTTGGCTGGATTAACACCAATGACAACCTCGTTCTACTAGTAGAGTCACTGGAATGCTCAAGACCACGCTCGACCAAGTGACCCAAGGTATGTGACTGAGGATAACAAATCCATTACATCTATTAATTTATTACACCTGCATAAATTATTACATTTGGGTTATTTATTACATCTATTATAAAAAAATTCAAACAAATTGACATATAACTTCAACAAGATATAATTTAAATCATAATGATAATCATAGTCAAGATATAACTTCACCATTCAATTCCATAAACATGAATAATAAATATATACAAAAGATGATGCAAATATAACATAAAAATGAACATGTTCTATATATAGAAAGTATCAAATGTATCAAAAGTATCTCCATATACAAACATGGCACATGCCATTTCAAAATGTCTACAAAATAAATGTTTCAAGGTGTACAATGTGGCATATATGCCATCTCAAAATGTGCCAAGTGGCATCTCTAAATGACCACAAAACTAAAACTACATCCTATGTCGTAGGGGAATCATCAAAATGTAGCCTCTTTGAAGAAGTGTTTGGCTTTGATTGATCCTGCATCAAAAATGAGTTCAAACCCAAGTTAGATTGCTTAAATTATATGAACACACACACACACACACACACACACACATATATATATAATTCATAATTCAAACACTAATTTAATTAAAATTATAACTAAATACAAACATTTGTACCTGGCCTCTCGGTCGCCTACCATGACCAGGTGTCCTAACATAAGTCTTTGGTAGTGAAGGGACAATGCCACCATAACCAACTCTGACCTATAAATATATATTTTCAATAATGAGATTAGTAGAGTGGTGCAACATAGAGTAATAAATCTACAAAATAGGATGATAGCATAATAAAATTACAAATTGATTAAACTAAAATTAAAACTTACATTTGTTGATCCCTCCTCTGAATAGTGGGCTGGGTCAACAAAGATATGAAAGATTCTCATGGGACCTCCCTCACACTGGGAGTAACCTATGAGAGTAAAAAGATTGTCAATTATATATAAATGTACTTCATCATAACAACCCTGGTTACAAAATACAAATAAAAATATGTAAAAGTCTACGTACAATTGGGCTATCACTCTGAATCGAGATTCCTGTCAGTCTAGGCTCTTGAACCTATGTTGGGACATCATCAAGAGCCACACCCTATACAATAAAGTACAAGTAAAATATTTATTACTACACACAGAGTGCATACATATTCATGCATAATTAATCTTAAATAATTAATTACCTTTCCTTTGTCGACACATGAAGAAGGAACCCTCTCGTGCCCCCCACTGACACCAACTATAGCCTGTAAGAGTATAATAAGATGACAATATAAATTAGTAAATGTATGAATTTTATTTCTCTAATTGATAGAGATTTAAGCATGTACACCAAATGATATATAAAAAAAAATGGGTACATAATTTTTAATATATCGTATAGGTGTCAAGGCCAAATGAAATGCCGAAAGTGTGGAGTCATCCACCTGTCTCAACTCCTCTGTCATCGATTGAACATAAATGGAAAAAATATATATACATAAGTGCATGCAATCATTAAAACTAATCTAAATAAATAAATTATTTTTTAATTTAAAAAGTCATGTGACAAATTTAATTATAATGTTTACTCTTACCGTATCAATAGGATTCCATGGCTCTGTGTACCCCTCCTGAGCACTCTCATGAGATGTAGATGCTCCATGAGGTGTTGCAGCCTCTGCATTTGTGTCTCTTATATCCTCCTCATCAATAGCATACTAATATGTATCAACATCAGTAAGTGGTTTGAGGCACAAATTATTGCATATAATGCAAATATCAGGCACGCATACATGTGAACTCCAGCCAGATGTCGATGCGCCAACATCATCTACACCAGGAGGCAACAATGACCTGGTCTACGTGATCAACTGATCACTCAGCAAATGAATGGCCCTAATACTCTATGAGGCAGCCTCTACAATGATATCAGGATGCTGCACTAGAGGAGGGGGTGTGACATCAGTGGGGGGGACAAAGGTAGTGGCCTTTTTGCGCTAGAAAAATGGCCTAGTCTAAGGAGCTCCTCTACCTATGCCCATGTTGGGCCTCATGCTCCAATAATTAACATTGTGACCAAGCACAAACTCAGCATACAATTTTTTTATGAAATAGAAAGGGAGCTCCAAATTGCTATGGGGTCGTTTATCAAAAACCATCCACCAGCAATCCCAAAAGTGTGTGCACATTGCTTCATTTGTGCACCATTTTATTGATAATTTGAGCTTTTGGGGGTCAACGTTTAATCCAGTTTTAGGATTAAAAAAAAATGGAGGCTATATCTTCCTTGGTTATATTAAGGGCCGCAACCCCATCATGGTCAAGCCTGTCATCAAATTGGGCGTGCATATCATCACACCAATGAAGAGAAGCATTATGTTACTGCATAAGGGTGTCAATATTTTCAACAATGGTATTTAGGGTGGCAAGCATAGGAGATAACGTAGGTATATTCTGATACGTGTTTTTGAAGCCCTGTATAGTGTTCAAGTTCTCCTATATCAAATTCTCTAAAGATTGAGGGTTTTGAAGTGGTTCTGGATCATTTTGGGGATCGTTATTTGGTGGGGGAGGGTTATTATCTTCATTGTTGTCAGCCATGCCTGATTAAATAATAAAAAAATATAAATTTCAAATTGATTTCATATATTATTAAAAAAATCAATACAAAACCCTATTTTAAC